>RJVU01057542.1:1844679-1875228 GCA_003731715.1 Anabarilius grahami
GATAATTTTAAGACTGATTATTTCCAGTAATAATCATTCAAAATGATGAGGTCATGTTACAGTGCAGTATACTATTGTTTGACATGTCTATAGTTGAATAATTTGAACTCACTCTCAGAAGTAACGGGTATTTACAGATCCTCTGGATGGGTGCAACCAGGTAACCTTCCAACGGAACCTCTGTGTTCTTCCTGCCGCCCAGTAACATGCAGTTCTTAAGAGATAAAAAATACATAAGAGGTCAGAAAATAAAAGAAAATCCTCTATGCAGTCTTTACTGACACTCTATACTTGAACTTGAGTCTCAGAGGGATGATAGAATGGCACATTTCCCTCAAGGTCACGGCTATAAAACTGCCATTAAATCAAATTCAGTTACGACCGTATAGCCACCACAGCACGAGTTCAAAGACTTAGGAAGCAGTAAATCTAAGAGCCCTCGCAATCCCACCGTATAGATTACCAACAATATCCTTTACTGCTGAGAACATCAGTGTTTATCTATCTGTTTTTTTATCTTAACACCTTCATTTATCTTAATTTTAAAAAAAAACATATAGCAAACAACCATTAAGGGCATAAAGAACTTTAAATACAATAAATAAATAAAAAAATCAGCATCTGCTGCTGATTACCTTAATAAAAGCAACCATGTTTACTGTAATAGCAGAGGCCTATATAAGCCTGTCAATTGCACTGGAATAAATGTTAACATATACACGTTTTTACATTTCCACAATGTAACTAATAACATAAAGCTTCTAAAATCTGAGTGTACAGCTTGTCTTTAATGTATGTATTTTAGTGTTATAGAGGGGTCAGTGCTTTCTTGCATTACATTACAAAGACAAAGAGTTGAAGGGCACTCCTGTCAGCTCGGCCAGAGGAAATGAATTCGTGTCGGACTCTCCAAGGAGCTCGCATGTATCGTGGGAGGTCATAAGATATAGTATTACACACACATGCCACTGGCCCCTCAGTGTTAGACCTGACCTTGGCCCGGTCCTGCCCATTACCATGCCCATTAATGAGCTCACCATCCAGGGACAGGAATAGGAAATGTGTCCAACAAAATCATGAATTTTTATCATGTGTATTAATGCAAATGAAATGTCTTGACAGTGGTTAGGATTATGAGCAAATCTAACATGTATTGCACACTTGGCACGCAAAGTTATCATAATATATATTATAATGAGAATTAGCTGACAAGTTACTTATAGTTAGTAGAATGTCTAAAATGGACTATTGAAATAAAGTGTAGTATACTATTATATTTCAATAATTTCCTTCTCCTGGTCAGTGTGAAGTCACAATAGGTGTCATTTTTAATTGCAATAATTTGCAGAATTCTACTGTAAAATAGACAATCAGTATGGCAACTAGTAGCTATGAATATTAGCTAGTAAATTAACACCAAAATTATATACAGTGTAGCAACAAGTGTCTTACCAGCAGAAGCGTGCGTACTGTTCTGATCTTATTGAGCTCCAACAGAAGCCTCTGGGCTTTCTCGTGGTTCCCACAGTACTCGTCGTAAATCTGAAACCTTCCTCTCTGAGGAGATACACGGACACAAAAACACAGCCAGTCACAAACAGGAGGCCAGCTCTGGTAAGTTCTTTTGAATCTGCCTGTATGACGAACTGCTTATTCTGAGATCATGCCCTTCAGAAATCCAGCATCTCTTGAGGTTTTTTTCCAGATGCAGACAGAAGGCTGCCGATCGAATACTAGCGCAACAAAGTAGTGCCTCCATCCCAAAACCACAAAACAGCATCTCACTCAAAGGACCCCCGCAGCTCTTCCCTCACAACTATAAATCCACCTTTTTGACTCAAATATACAAGTTATTTTCAATGGCACAGGAAGGCAAAGGTAAAGTCCCATTTAGTTACAATTTTGTTTTTCACAACAACATCGTATCTACATTAAAAATGACCTCTGACCTCATATATACAGTACAGTCCAAAAGTTTGGAACCACTAAGATTTTTAATGTTTTTAAAAGAAGTTTCGTCTGCTCACCAAGGCTACATTTATTTAATTAAAAATACAGTAAAAAACAG
Organism: Anabarilius grahami; assembly: GCA_003731715.1. Lineage (NCBI taxonomy): Eukaryota > Metazoa > Chordata > Actinopteri > Cypriniformes > Xenocyprididae > Anabarilius > Anabarilius grahami. The sequence continues at coordinate 1,846,748 of RJVU01057542.1, forward strand.
TAATATTGTGAAATATTATTACAATTTAAAATAACTGTGTACTATTTAAATATATTTGACAAAGTAATTTATTCCTGTGATGCAAAGCTGAATTTTCAGCATCGTTACTCCAGTCTTCAGTGTCACATGATCCTTCAGAAATCATTCTAATATGCTGATTTGCTGCTCAATAAACATTTATGATTATTTTCAATGTTGAAAACAGTTGTGTACTTTTTTTTTCAGGATTCCTTGATGAATAGAAAGTTCAAAAGAACAGCATTTATCTGAAATACAAAGCTTCTGTAGCATTATACACTACCGTTCAAAAGTTTGGGGTCAGTAAGAATTTTTATTTTTATTTTTTTGAAAAGAAATTAAAGAAATGAATACTTTTATTCAGCAAGGATGCATTAAATCAATCAAAAGTGGCAGTAAAGACATTTATAATGTTACAAAAGATTAGATTTCAGATAAACACTGTTCTTTTGAACTTTCTATTCATCAAATAATCCTGAAAAAAAATATTGTACACAAATATTTTGTACAATTGTACACATTAAATGTTTCTTGAGCAGCAGATCAGCATATTAGAATGATTTCTGAAGGATCATGTGACACTGAAGACTGGAGTAATGATGCTGAAAATTCAGCTTTTCCATCACAGGAATAAATTACTTTGTGAAATATATTCAAATAGAAAACAGTTATTTTAAATTGTAATAATATTTCACAATATTACTGTTTTTACTGTATTTTTAATTAAATAAATGTAGCCTTGGTGAGCAGACGAAACTTCTTTTAAAAACATTAAAAATCTTAGTGGTTCCAAACTTTTGGACTGTACTGTATGTGTGTGTGTGTGTGTGTGAGAGTGTGTATACATTATATATATATATATATAAAATACAAGTTTTAATTTCTTTAAAAAAATTATTTAAAAAAATAATTTATGACCCCAAACTGCCCCCTATATAAAGTGAAAAAAAAAAATCTCTTTAAGCAGCCTAAGCTGGTTTGCTTGTCTCAGGCTGGTCTGGTGGTTGGGTTTATAGGAGTTTTGGGCACATTTCAGCCGGTCAGGCTTGGAGACCAGCTAAAACCAGCTAAGACAAGCTTAAACCATGTGTTATTTTTTTAAGCAGGGATGTGTGTAATACGGTGAGAAAAAGAGAGAGTGGCAGACAGAGACTTACAAAGTGCAGGAAGCAGCGGCCCACTTCATGATACGGGCTGGGGTCAGGCTGCAGAAGCTCTTCGACCATGGACAGGAAGTCCCTGTGCACAGACAGGATCTCTTCCAGGTTAGAAAACAGCACCTGTTGGGCGAACGCATGGAAACATTGACTTAATGACAGAGGGAGTCAGGGGGACATTGTCTGGATCTGGAAATCCAACAATGCACTTCAAAAAAAAGGGAAGGTCTGTAATGTGGCTGTAACAGTGCACTCTCTTTAAACTATATGGATATATATTTTTCAGATTAGATAGCAAAATATCAATCTAAGAAATGTAGCACAAAACTTTTTTTTAAATCCAAAACATTTCAGAAAAAGTTTGTTAGGTGTCAAAAATATAAAGCTAACAATGAAGACAATTATTAAGACATTTGGTTTGATATTTTTTACCTAATTATACCTAAGTATCCAAAAACCACTGAATGACCCTTGGTCAGTGAGCACCCCGCACACATGGTCAAACATGTATGTTCAGACATGCTCTAAAACATGCAAACAGCAGTCTGAGCTTGTTTACATGACTGAATATACAAGCACTCACTGTCTCTCAGCAGAATTCCCACTGAAAATGCATTGAGTTTCTGTCATGCAGACATGATGAAATACATGATGAAAATGTATTGTTTAAAGAAATAGTTTGAATTTAGCAAATCATAAATATGCAAATTTTGTCAGTGTACTCACCCTTATGTCTGGCACATCATGATTCATCACGAGAGATGATAGAACAATGACGTTTAATGTCACTGTTGTCAAACATTAGAACTACAGCAACATATAACAACTTAAATTATGGTCTGTTCCTCACACAAACCTATCGTATGACTTACAATATAGTGCAAAGGTATTATGCAGTGTTATTTTACTATTAATTAACAATTTTATAGTTTTTATTAATATTTTGAATTAGGTTTGGTCCAGAGTTGAGTATGTAAGGATCTTTTTGAAAGCAGTCATTTTATTAAATAAACAAATAAGAAAATTCAAAAAAATGAAGGGATACAGCAAACACAACAGCTTCACAGACATAAAAAGACATTTAAAGACAATGACCGACAAACGACTACAAAAACACAGAGGTAAAGGGATAACAAAGCACAGGTGAGGGTAATTAGTGACTAGGGAACAAACAAGGGCAAATTAGGGACCATGGCAACAAGGGAAACAGGAAATAAACAATGGAATAGAAATTCATATCAAAATAAGAGTCATAGGAACATAAAACAGGGGAAAATATGACATCTAATCTTAACTAATATTTATATTTTAGTTTAGTTTAGTTTTATATTTTAAATTCCGAAAATGATTTTTAACAGTTTTAGTGAATAATAACAACATTGCTGTCATTTTTGAAGTTTTATTCACTTTCTTTCATGGTATGGAAAAGAGCAGCCTGGTCATTCTGCTAAATATCTCCTTTTGTATTTTATATGAAAAAAAAGTTTTGAATGACATGAGGGTGGGTAAATGACCATTTTCATTGTTTAGTGAACTATTTCTGAAATAAAACTTTATTTTTGAGGCTTCAGTGTACCCCTAAAACCAATAGTGTGTCCAAAACTCACCTTGACGGTCTCTTCTGTGATATTCTTATCAATTTTAGACACAGCATACTGATTGAGGCGATGAAGAAGTACCTGTTGGGGACACGGGAAAGAGGAGAATGTAAATAGTCAGCAAATAGGCCAAAATGTCTTTCTCCTTTGCACGGTCATCCATCTGAGAAAAGACTGAGTTGAATATCCAATTGCAGCAAGCTGGATGGAGGGGCCCTGACCGACTGAAACTACAGCAAGCCACAGCCAACACTAATGATCCAACATGAAATCCAATTTCTCCTCCGGATCACTGACAGCAGGGAATACATAACAAATGCAATTTACAACCTTCCCAAGGAGAAAGGGGAAAGATGCCACAATACTGGGGGTCTGACAAAACAGGACTTGAGATAAAAACAACAGGAAGGAAGAGTGACTGCATTTGCCAAGAGACAGAAATAATAAATACAGTAAACCTCAGGCACTGAGGTTTGACGAATAGCTGTGTCCACAATTCACTATGCATGAAGGAAATTTCAGTAAACACAAATAAATCCTATCACACAGTAAGATCTCTATTTGGAATGCTGATGGGGAGAATCGTTTCAATAAAAACTAAACGATTCACATCTTATCTGAATCACACTGTCACACTTGCTTATTCTATTATAAAACAGCCTGAGGTAATTGGCCTGTCATGTCTGGATTATAAACATCTCAAAGCTAGCTAAATAAAAGCATGGTATCTTGGTTGTGGTTGTACATTTTGTTGATTTGTTATATGAGGGAGGCAAAGGCTTTCAGAAACTCATTCAGAAATGTTTGGTTTGTTTAATATGCATGCTAAATACATGGTACATATTCAAACAAAGACTGAAAGAACATCTTGCATCATGGAATCAGCACTGTTGAATTGTTTTGAGGTTTATGATAATACACTTAATGTTTTTAAAGACAGTTCAGATAGGCCTATATTAGGAATGATTTTGCTGGTGATATAAGTCTCTGGTGTCCCCAGAATGTGTCTGTGAAGTTTCAGCTCAAAATACCCCACAGATCATTTATTATAGCTTGTCAAATTTGCCCCTATTTGGGTGTAAGCAAAAACATGCCATTTTCATGCGTGTCCCTTTAAATGCAAATGAGCTGCTGCTCCCGGCCCCCTTTCCAGAAGAGGGAGGAGCTTTAACAGCTCGAGCTTTGATTGTTCAACAACAACAAAGCTGGAGAATCTCACGCAGTCAAAATGATGATTGTCAGTAACGGTGTTCAACCTTAATTGTTCAAACTGAAGTCGGACACTGATGGAGAGACTCAGGAAGAAGTTACAACTTTTAGAATGCAACTGGACATTTCTGAATGGTTAGTGGATAATCAACTCATCGACTAGCATGTGCCGTCATGTTAATCTTTTGTGCAAATCCAGCATTGAATTGACCCTCCTTTGTGAAGCAGTCCAGCGTAAAATGACGACGTGGCAACAACACTCTACTACAACAACTCTTCCTCTTCTCTAAAGCAGCCCAACATGGCCTCGCCCCCTTTGTTGAGTGTTCCCGGAGGCGGGGTTTATGTACATTTTAGGGTTAGTGATGTCACTAACCTCAGAAGAAGCTTGTCGTAGTCCCTACCAGCCATTTGTTGTAGACCTTAAACAGAGAATTCTTTTAAAGAAAATATCTCCCTTTGCATTGAACTTTGAGCGTCGTAACTTTGCAGATGTTGTTTATACTCTAACAGCAACATTACAAACTAACTAAAGTTAAAAAAGTGAAATCATAATCAATCACCCCTTTAAGAAAACTGTGCTAGAGTTGGTAAGATTGATTTTAGTGATTCATTTTGGTGAATAAGTTCAAACTGTTTAATTGAATTGATTTCAAATTCTGATTCGAGTCATTACTCAAAAGTGTTCACAAAAGTCCAGTTGGCACTGTTCCTGTGCTTTCCCAAATAAAAATACAGGTAACAAGGTAAATACTGCTGTTTATTATGAAATTGGCATACATACATTATCGATCAAAAGTTTGAGTTTGGTACAACGTTTATTGTAGTCTCTTATGCTTACAAAGTCTGCATTTATTTGATCAAAAATACAGTAAAAGCAGTAATATTGTGAAATATTATTACAATTTTATAAATAACTATTTTCTATTTGAATATATTTAAAATGCAATTGATTCCTGTGATTCCAGTTTTCATATTGTCAAAATACTGAAAATAATATAAAACTGTGCAATGGAATAATATAAATGTACCACGATATTAATGTCTGATTCCCTTACTGTACCATAGCACTGCCACAATGTTTTTTGTAAGAGCAAACCCTGTCCTGTGATGTATATTTTCTTGGCAGAAAATGAGTGAAGTTGGTGCTAATATGTTAAATGAAGTATAAGTTAAATAAGTTTATTTTTTTGTAAGTTTTTAACTTATCAGTTATAAGGATTTTTGTTTGTCTTGATCTGTATCACTCTTCATATGGATGAAGATATTCAAGAAGGGCTGTTTCACTAAAAATGCTAACTATAAAAACTAAAATTTAATGACAGAACAGAAAACTAGGTATTTCCTGTTAGCATATCTGTCTAAATGACTGTGCTGTAAACAGTTAGTCTACACTGCAGAGCGAGTGGGTCAAATATCCAAAGAGAGGCTCTCAACCGGTATGATAATCACATGCAAACTGAATGTGCTGATTACAAGGCTGAGAACTAACCACTCATATATTTCATCAACTGAAATTAAACAGTTCCAGAACTCTATATAAACGAAAATCCAAACGAAAGGGTGAATAAGGAAGGAGGTAATCAAACCAGGCTCTTGATTGAGGCTCGGCTGTGCAGCTAAAGCCTTGGTGCTGATTATGTTTTTGTAGCTGTGCTCCACGGCTACACGATTAGCAAGTATAATGAACATGCGTCTGGAGTGTCAGTGAACAGCACCTTGCATTGGTTTGATGGGGCTGCTGGCCTGGGCTAATTGCATGTAACTTCACTTTACATCTGCATACGCTTTCATGTCATCTGAGCTTTAGAAATTCACCCCACTGCAATGAGTGCCTGGTATAACAGCAGCTTTTAAACTTGCACACTTCTTACATTTCAATCCTAGACCAATTTCCACAGCAAATGCTATAGTCTCCTTAGATGCATATAGAATTACATGACCAATGTTCCCTCTAATTTCTGTTTTTGCTTTGTATGGTCAATAGAAATAATTTTTCCATATCAATCATGACAATTCTCAGAATTATTTTAAGCATGTTAATGAATACAGAAATGTTAATGTATTCGGTCTTGACGGACTAGATTTGATATGTTGCTGCTGTTGCTGTTGATTAGATACACAGACACACTGCTGTGAACATGTAAGATAAGCTGCTGCTGCATAAATAGAACATACATAAATCCCATAGCAGATGTAGGCAGGTGGAGCTGAGGGAGGTGGAAGATTTCAGAGGAACTAGGACTAGCTTACAGCAAACAATGAACTGACTATTTAAATGTTAAGCATGTCTGAGTTTCATGTCTGAACTATATATATACACCCGATCAGGCATAATATTATGACCACCTTCCTAATATTGTGTTGGGCCCCCTTTTGCTGCCAAAACAGCCCTGACCCGTCAAGTCAAGTCAAGTCAAGTCAAATTTATTTATATAGCGCTTTTTACAATTGGTAATTGTTTCAAAGCAGCTTTACATATTAGAAGCACAGAAAAAAGATAAGTGGTTAAAAATAAGCTGTACAAGCAAGCGTGGTAACATGTAACATATACAAGATGGTGCTACATTAAGCCAATGTCGGCTGACTCCCAGGGGTGGAAAAAACCCCCTAGGAGAAAAACCCAGCGTGGTAACACTGGGAAAAAAGTCCTAGGAGGGAAAAAACCCCTTGGAAGATATATATAATATATGTAAATGGATATGGAGATCAAAATCTGAATTATACAATTTTATTATAGGGATTAAAAATAGATTATATATATAAATATATGTAAGCGGATACGGAGATTAAAAATCTGAATTATAGATGCAGCCAGAACTGGATCTGTAGGCCCATTGTCTCCTGGGCCACGTTGTAGTCAGGTCCAGGCACAGGTTCTCCATCTGATCTGGATACGGCCTGGGTCCAGCACCCGGCAAACGGCCTGGGTCCAGCACCCGGCAAACGTCAAGGCATGGACTCCACTAGACCCCTGAAGGTGTGCTGTGGTATCTGGCACCAAGATGTTAGCAGCAGATCCTTTAAGTCCTGTAAGTTGCGAGGTGGAGCCTCCATGGATCGGACTTGTTTGTTCAGCACATCCCACAGATGCTCGATTGGATTGAAATCTGGGGAATTTGGAGGCCAAGTCAACACCTCAAACTCGTTGTTGTGCTCCTCAAACCATTCCTGAACCATTTTAGCTTTGTGGCAGGGCGCATTATCCTGCTGAAAGAGGCCACAGCCACCAGGGAATATAGTTTCCATGAAAGGGTGTACATGATCTGCAACAATGCTTAGGTAGGTGGTACGTGTCAAAGTAACATCCACATGGATGGCAGGACCTTTAAAGTCTATGGGCAGGACCCAAGGTTTCCCAGCAGAACATTGCCCAAACCATCACAGTGCCTCTGCCGGCTTGCCTTCTTCCCATAGTGCATCCTGGTGCCATGTGTTCCCCAGGTAAGTGACACACACGCACCCGGCCATCTATGTGAAGTAAAAGAAAACGTGATTCATCAGACCAGGCCACCTTCTTCCATTGCTCCGTGGTCCAGTTCTGATGCTCACATGCACACTGTTGGCGCATTTTTGCGGTGGACAGAGGTCAGCATGGGCACCCTGACTGGTCTGTGGCTATGCAGCCCCATACACAACAAACTGCGATGCACTGTGTATTCTGACACCTTTCTATCAGAACCAGCATTAACTTCTTGAGCAATTTGAGCTACAGTAGCTCGTCTTTTGCATCGGACCACACGGGTCAGCCTTCGCTCCCCACATGCATCAATGAGCCTTGGCCACCCATGACCCAAATTATGACCCATGTTATCAAACTTAATTGCTGACTTTCACTGTATGGACAAAAAAGAGTAAGAGTATAAGAGTAAATACCTGTTTTGTCTACAGTCATACAGTGAAAAAAAGAATCCAGTGCCAGTTCTGAGCATGAGACTTAAGGAAGGTCAATGAGGAACTTTGAGGTGGAAAGGTGGATGTGATCCAAGGAGACTGCAGGAAAAAACAACTTGTCCCATTCATAGAGCACCTCACAAATATTCAGTACAAAACACTTACTCATAAACTCATGGATGTGCGCACATGCAGACAAACTCACATACCACCTGCTGGCCACTGTCTCGTCTTCAGCTTCAGACGGAAGGTTGCTGCAGTAAATCCAGCCTTTATTAGACAGCCAGGTGACCGAATATGAGAACGCTCTGAACCTGCACCAAGCCATGAAGTCATTCTTATACTAATATCTTCAATGCCGGAAGGGTTTCAGTTAAGTTCTCATAGAAAAATATTCAGACTGCAGTGCAAATTACGGGGGGCTTTGAGGGGTTCTGACAATCCTAATTTGAGGCTTGAACCCTCCAGAAAGAATTTAAAACATGTATGTATACACTACCATTGAAGAGTTTGGAATGTTTTTGAAAGAAGTCTCTTATGCTCACTAAGGCTGCATTTATTTGATCAAAAATACATTAAAAACAGCAATATTGTGAAATATTATTACCATTTAAAATAACTGTTTTGTATTTCAATGTATTTTAAAATGTAATTTATTCCTGTGAATTTGGTGCTCAAGAAACGTTTCTTATTATCAATGTTAAAATAAAATATATTAAGTGCTGCTTAATATTTTTGTGAAAATCATTAAACTATTTTTTCAGGATTCTTTGATGAATAGAAAGTTCACAATAACAGAATTCATTTGAATTAGAGATCTTCTTCAACATTACTAAATGTATTTACTGTCACTTTTTTAATCAATTTAATGTGCCATTACTTAATAAAAGTATTCATTTCTTTAAAAACAAAAATCTTACTGACCCAAAACTTTTGAACGGTAATGTACATGTATGCATACATGTATGTACAGTCAAACCAAAAATTATTCAGTCATTTTTGATATTTTTGATTTTTATTAGTGGGTGCAGGACACTATAGTTCATTTATGTAAGTGAGGATAGCAAAATAAAGCAAACGGTGACATATTATACCCAAAAATTCTTCATACAGTGGACTACCAGTAAAATTAATAAAAATTTGGAACCGAAAATTATTCAGACACTTTGACCTGACCATGTTTTACTTAAGTGTTATATGACATAATTAAGATCATTTTTTTCTGACACAGTTTAACTCTGAGATCTTGTCATATTTTATTACCATTTTTTTAAACCATCTTTTAAATTTTTTTAAAGGTGTCTGAATAAATTTTGGTTTGACTGTATGTAAAATTGTTGTCATTCCCTCTACTTACTGCCTCCAGGAAGCAATAAATGTATATTGGCATGTGTATGTTTGTTTGGGTTTGAATATGTTTACACATTTGTCCAGCTAAGGAGACATTCCGCCCCCCAAATCCTACACAGTGGCCAAAGCTCACGCTCTGTTTACTTCTAGTTTGTATACATGCATGTGGTGGAAATGACAAAAAGCCAGTCTTCATTGTATAACTCTGCAGTTACCTTGTTAGACGCCATTCAGTGGCCCTGCCTTTTTCCTTATGACAGTCAATGGCTTTGGAACACCTCTAACGGTTATGTAATACAAAATTTCTGCATTTATCTCATCCAGTCTCTGAATGAGTACAGCTGCCTGTCATTCTCCCTGAAAAATCAATGACAGGTTTGCACACACAATCTCTGACACAAATCATGTTCTTTCCGACCACAAGTTATGTATGACAGCCAACTGACAGCCCTAGAAAATAGTCATGATGGATAAATGTTCTCCTCCTCTGCAACAACACAAGACAAATAAAGAAATCAAACCCAAGCCCATACAGAGAGAAACTAAATCGACACAGCATAATACAAGTCTAGGGATCCACCAATATTACAATTATGGCCATTAAACATAATATGATAATTATGTTCACGCATATCTATATAAGACTGTTTCTCTCATTCTGAATTTTAGTGCCCTTTTACTAATCCTGAAAACCTATTAGAGGGTTCCAGAATGGAAATATTGCATGACTTTTGCGGTCAATCATAAGTAACTTTCGATAATTTTCGTGCCTGCTGAAATGCAGACACTGTCCATTCAAAACATAATTTTATGAATGGCTTCTTTGTTCACTGATGATCCACTGATGCTCTGTTTTGTGGTAAATGGGTCAGGCTTTAGTTCAGTCTGTGAAAGAAAACATTCAGAGTCTGCACCAAGTCTACAGCACAAAATTTAAAGGGTTAGTTCACCCAAAAATACAATTTCTGTCATTAAGTACTCAGCCTCATGTAATTCCAAACCCGTAAGGCATTTGTTAATCTTCGGAACACAAACAAAGTTTGAAAAAAAACAATTTTTTTTTGTCCCTCCACTGACAGCCTACGCAACTACAACCTTCAAGCCCCAGAAAGGTAGTAAAGACATCATTAAAGTAATCCATGTGACTCCAGTGGTTTAACCTCAATTTTATGAAGAGGCAAAAAAAAAAAAAAAAAGACCACTTTATTTACAAAAATTAATCTCCAACGGATTGAGGTTAAACCACTGGAGTTGGTAGTTAAAGTGGTAGTTCACTAAAAAGATCTTCCTTTGTGTTCTGAATATCAACGAATGTTTTACGGGTTTGAAACGACAAGAGGGTGAGTAATTAATTACATTTCATTTCAGTTTTCATTTTTGGATGAACTAACTCTTTAAAGTCTGAGTAAGTACTTAGTATAAGGATGGAGAAAACGAGAGAAGGGATAAAGATATTTGTAACTGTTTTCTAAAGTCATTCATACTGTTAAAGACAAACTGCAACACACAGTTAAGAGACAAGATAAAATAATAACCCATCACTTGATTAAAGAGTTAGTTCACCCAAAAATGAAAATTCTGTCATTAATTACTCACCCTCATGTCGTTCTACACCCATAAGACTCTTCGGAACAGAAATTAAGATATTTTTGATGAAATCCGATGGCTCAATGAAGCCTCCATTGACAGTAAGATAATTAACACTTTCAAATGCCCAGAAAGGTACTAAAGACATATTTAAAACAGTTCATGGGCGATTTCAGATGGGCAATTTCAAAACACTGCTTCATGAAGCTTCGAAGGTTTACAAATCTTTTGTTTTGAATCGGTGGTTCAGAGCATTTATCAAACTGCCAAAGTCACATGATTTCAATAAACCAGGCTTTGTTACATCATAAGTGTTTCGAAACATTTCAAAATTTCAATGATTCATGTGACTTTGGCAGTTGGATACAAGCTCTGAACCACTGATTCGAAACAAACGATTTATAAAGCTTCGAAGCTTTATGAAGCAGTGTTTTGAAATCGCCCATCACTAGATATTGTTGAATAAAGTCATTATATTGTTTTTTTGGCACACAAAAAGTATTTTCATCGCTTCATAACATTAAGGTTGAACCACTGTAGTCACATGAACTGTTTTAAATATGTCTTTAGTAGCTGTCTGGGCATCTGAAAGAGTTGATTATGGTTCCGAGGATGAACGAAGGTCTTACAGGTGTGGAAAGACATGAGGGTGAGTAATTAATGACAGAATTTTCATTTTTGGGTGAACTAACTCTTTAAGTCAAGGGGTCAAGGGTTGGCTAATTAGCATGAAATAGTTAGCCCTACTGGGAGATGATGTAAATAAATCATCTAGTTACAAAATGCATCTCTTTATAACAATTAATAATAAATCATCATCATTAACAATAATAATAATGTTAATAAGATGTATTTTAGAACCAGATAATAATAATCATCATCATCATTAACACTTAATATAAATGATTTTCTATTTGTTATTAATATTACCTTTATTACATTTTTTTACTTTTAAATTACTCTTATTTACTTTTAATATTACTTTTATTAATCCTGCACATTTATCTGTATGTGTTCCTCATTAAATTTCATTCTCCCACAGTCATTCATTTTTCCTTTCTCCAAACAGATGATGAACATCATTCTGAGACCAGCCTCCTCCTTCATATACCCACACCAGGGCGTCTGAGGAAATGGCCTGTGCTTTTCTTCCTGTGGAGGAAAAACTCAATTTACCAGGGCCTATTTCTGCACAACATCAACAAAGCCTGCATGCCTTGAGAGGATTTTGCTTTGTAAAAGTGTGAGACATTATACCAAATTCGGAGAAAAACAGCACGAGTAACAAAACAGGCTTTTCATGGAGGATCCAAAGAAGAGCATAAAACAAGCCTGTGTTTAATGGTGGCTAATAACACCATCAGGACCCATCCAAGCCTCCGCAGACCCTAATGGGAAACATCCACAGGAAACTCTTACTATAAATACATGCCTTGGGAGCTAACATGCTGGTTTGGGACATGCTAAAACCTCATGTATGCATGGCCTTTTCTTTGGTATTAATAACAAAGACAAGGCAATTTTTCAATATATGTTTTTTTTCACAAACGCCCACCTGTCTAGCCCGCTTTTATCTTGCGTCTTCAACCTCGGACAGCCAGATACCACAAAGCACTACATCCTGCAGAGAACACTAACATTGGTTTTTGGAGACACCATGAGACACTGGCTTAAAGGGCTGGGTATGGATACAGATTGACTGATTCTCTATATTTCAAAAACAAAATGTTCATTTTGCTGAAAGAAATTAATATGAAAAGAAATGTCTCTGCAAATTCTACAGCATTAGCAGAAAGCAGTAATTATACAGTGTTTCAGACTGATTCTAACGGATAAGCCATCTTTTGGTAACTGGCTCATAAGAGTCATTTGTTCATGAATCTGATTAAACTGGTCACGCTGGCTGTACGTTTTGGCTGAGAGTTCAAAACTGCGGTTCAAAAGTTATTAGCATAAATATGAGCGCAAATCTACAGATGTTTCAGAGACTGCAAATTTGCTGTGGTTAATTTCCAGACTGTCCTCTATCTTTGTGCCAAATTTCTATCTGTGTGACAAATAAGAGTCGTGAATCATACTATGCTGGTCACAATGTATGTTTTTGATTCAGTAAAAAGAACCATTTCATTAGCTTCATTAGTTATTAGAATTAGTTATTAGTTATTAGAGTTAGTTCATTAGTTCGTGAATCGGATTACACTGGTCAGGCTGTATTTTTTTGATCAACTAAAAAGAACCGGTTCAAAAGAGTCATTTGTTTGTGAGTCAGACTAAAATGGTCACACTGTATGGTTTTAGTTACTTAAAAAGAACCAGTTCATAGAAGTCATTTGTTTATTAATCAGATTACACTGGTCACACTGTATGTTTTAGCTTAAAGGGTTAGTTCACCCAAAAATGAAAATGCTGTCATTAATTACTCACCCTCATGTCCTTCCAAACCCGTAAGACCTTCGTTCATCTTCATAACACAAATTAAGATATTTTTGATGAAATCCAAGAGTTTTTTCCGAAACATAGTTGAATAAAATCATTATTTTTGTTTTGTTTTTGTGTGCAAAAAGTATTCTCGTCACTTCATAACATTAATGTTGAACCACTGTAGTCACGTTGACTATTTTAACCATGTCTTTACTACTTCTCTGGACCTTGAACGTGGTAATTTTGTTGCTTTCTATGGGAAATTAAAAAAAACTCTTGGATTTCATAAAAAATATCTTAATTTGTGTTCTGAAGATAAACGAAGGTCTTGCGAACGACATGAGTGAGTAACTAATGACAGAAATTTCCATTTAACTAAAAAGAACCAGTTCAAAATAGTCATTTGTTTATGAATCAGATTACACTGGTCGCACTGTATGTTTTTGATTAACTTAAAAGAACCCGTTAATAGGAGTTATTTGTTTATGAATCAGACTACACTGCTCACTGTGTTTTTGATTGACTAAAAATATCCATTTCATAAGAGTCATTTGTTTGTGAAAAGGATTACATTGGTCTCTCTGTATTTTTTTTTTAGACTAACTAAAAACAACCGGTTCATAGGTGTCATTTATTTATGAATCATACTACACTGATCACACTGTATGTTTTGATTTAGTATATGTCACGGGTCAGGGTGTGTCACCGGTTCATCTCTGTTGCTTTGTTATTGTTATTATATAATATAAAGAACTTGTTCATAAGAGTCATTTGTTCATGAATCGGATTACACTGGTCACTCTGTATGTTTTAAGCCACTAAAAAGAACCAGTTCATAAGAGTCACTGAATGTTTTAAGCCACTAAAAAGAACCAGTTTATAAGAGTTCATGGTGACTACACTGGTCATGCAGTGTTCACAATCAAGTTCATAATAGTAATTTATTCATGAATCAGACTACACAATACAATGTAGACTGCAAACCCACATTCATAATATACTGTAAGAGGCATGCAGAAATACATTTTCATGCAGCCGCTGACAATTGTCAGAGAAAAAGACTAATTTTGGGATTTTTTGAATAATTATCAGCATTGTTTAAATGAAGAATGTATTATGTCTCACTGTATGTCTCTCAGCCAGGCATCTTAACTACCTTAAGCAGCTAAACATCTTAGTCAATAGACCCCCTAGACCTATTTGACTAGCTTCTCCAGCCAGTTTTGCAGGTGAACAGTAAGCCTATGCTGGTCCACCAGCTAAAGAGGCACAAAACCAGACTGGAATTGTTCTTTTTTTCTTATGTTTGAGAAGAAGTGCCATGTGACACCCATAATTTTAATCCCACTGCAGCTCATGAAAACGATATGAGCGATGGCTTAAGGGCCGTGATCATGTTGTATCAGCTCCCATGACAAATTTTCCAACTGTCTCAATGACAAACAAATATGCAGTGTAATAGCATTTCAAAATGCTTCTACACATCTCCTATTATTATTTTCAATATAGCTAATTTAATGTTACTGCATGTGCTTTTCAAAGCTTATTGTTGTGTATCAAGGGCTCAAAATCCCATTACAGAATGGCGTCTGAATGCCCATGGTGACAAGCTGAATTTTAAGCTGCACGTATCAAGCTCAGTCAGCATGCGTGGTACACACGACAGTGCTATTGATTTGAATTCTGTCTTGGGTTGTTCAATAAAGCCAATTTTTACTGGATCTGAAGCTATTGGGGATCTTAGAACCTCAGACTTGGTTGCAATTGGATGCCGTCAGTGGAGGGAAAGAGAGAAAACAACTTTGTCTTTCCTTTTGGAAATCCCTAAAGACAGCTTGAATGTCAATGAAAAGGGCCGGCCAAAAGTGCCCCCTCCAAGTGTTCTGGGATCAATGCCATCTTTGTGTATGAATGAACAGTGGCCCTCACTAACCCCTTCAGCATGCCAGTCACTTCGCTGGAGGCCGGGGCTAGTTAGCAGAATACAAGAGACGGGGAAGATGGCACCAGCAGTCTGTCGCCGATCACAGTGGAGCCACAAAGGACAATCCTGCAAAGGTTTGAGGTGAATCAGGCATCATGGAGTCTGTCAATGAATAAGAATCGGGGCTTAGCTTTAAAGGCTGCACTTGCGGTTTCCCGTTCCAGGCACTAGCCTTTAACTGACCTGTACAATGAAACAGCGCTCACTCAATTTGTCTCCTGGGTTGGACTTTTGATTATGTGCGGATTGAATAACAAATCAGAGATAAAGAAGCACTGCAGCCAGGACTGGCAAAGAATTGACAATATCCTCAAGCGGTTTCAAGCATTAGGTCTCATAATATTGTAAGTCATGATCTTTTACATGCTGCTTTACAGACCCCATCAATTGTGCTCAAGAAGCAAACTCATTAACATGTTTCAAAGCATGTGTACTTGATATAATCGCTGTACCTCCATGATCAGTTTGATTCAGTGCATTTTGTCTTTTTTTTTAATACATAGTCTGTTTGCTATATGTATTTTGATGCTATATTACTACCATGAAAAAGTTTAGGGCCAATACATTTGGCATTACATCTTGCATTTGGAATATTTCTCAACAACGTAAAGCTGTTGAGTCTTGTTAAAATAGAATGACATTATTTTTACAGACAATACACCTCATTTGTTATAAAACTTTCAAAAGCTTAGGACAGTCACGCAGCCCACTAATAACATCAGGACAACCAGCAGTAGGAACAAGCAACCAACAGTACATCAACCCGGCGACCTCCAGTGATAAAATCCCTGTCAGCATGAACGCCGCTTTACTTATGTACATCTGTTATATGATAACGTTGCTTTGCCACCTCATCTCTCATACAAACTTTTCATTTAGCAGCTGTCTGGTAACACCTGGGGCCGGTTGCACCAGCTGGACGTATACCCTGTTGAAAGGAGCCTGGTCTCATTAGAAAAACGTACCTGTGGGAACGTTTTCGCAAGTCGCAAAATACGTACCAATAGGTACATATCACCAATATTATCTGCCTGCAATACCGGAGGCTGCATTTTCAGGACCGCATTTCTAGGACCGCAGTTCTAGGACCCTAGCAATGATTTAGTTGTTTAAAGGTGCCATAGAATTGAAAATTGAATTTACCTCGGCTTAGTTGAATAACAAGAGTTCAGTACATGGAAATGACATACAGTGAGTCTCAAACACCATTGTTTCCTCCTTCTTATGTAAATCTTATTTGTTTAAAAGACCTACGAAGAACAGGCGAATCTCAACATAACACGGACTGTGACGCAACAGTCGGGATCATTAATATGTATGCCCCCAACTTTTGCATATGCAAGCCCATGTTCAAGGCATTACACAAGGGCAGGCAGTATTAACGTCTGGATGTGCACAGCTGAATCATCAGACTAGGTAAGCAAGCAAGGACAATAGCGAAAAATGGCAGATGGAGCAATAATAACTGACATGATCCATGATAACATGATATTGTTAGTGATATTTGTAAATTATCTTTCNTCTTTTTGTGACGCAACAGTCGGGATCATTAATATGTACGCCCCCAACTTTTGCATATGCAAGCCCATGTTCAAGGCATTACACAAGGGCAGGCAGTATTAACGTCTGGATGTGCACAGCTGAATCATCAGACTAGGTAAGCAAGCAAGGACAATAGCGAAAAATGGCAGATGGAGCAATAATAACTGACATGATCCATGATAACATGATATTGTTAGTGATATTTGTAAATTATCTTTCTAAATGTTTCGTTAGCATGTTGCTAATGTACTGTTAAATGTGGTTAAAGCTACCATTGTTTATTACTGTATTCATGGAGACAAGAGCCGTCGCTATTTCCATTTTTAAACGCTTGCAGTCTGTATAATTCATAAACACATCTTCATTCTTTATAAATCTCTCCAACAGTGTGTAATGTTAGCTTTTGCCACGGAGCATAGCCTCAAACTCATTCAGAATCAAATGTAAACATCCAAATAAATACTATACTTACATGATCTGATGAATGCATGCAGCATGCATGACGAACATTTTGTAAAGATCCATTTTGAAGGTTATATTAGCTGTGTGAACTTTGTTTATGCAATGTATTAGAGTCGCGAGCTCAGGGGCGGGGAGCGCGAGGATTTAAAGGGGAAGCAGCCTGGATCGGCGCATTTATAATGATGCCCCAAAATAGGCAGTTACAAAAATTAATAAAAAAAAAATCTATGGGGTATTTTGAGCTGAAACTTCACAGACACATTCAGTGGAAACCTTAGACTTATATTACATCTTGTGAAAAAGTATTCTAGGGCACCTTTAATTGATTAAAGGTGCTCTAAGCGATCCTGGGTGGAGTAACTTCCTGTTGACATTCGAAGTGTTGTCAAACAAAACAGAGGCTAGCTAGACCCTCCCTCCTCCTCCTCCTCCTCCCCCTCCCCTCTGTGCTTCCTGAAACAGTAATGAACGCGCATTTAAAATCATTCTTGTCGGTTATTAGCTGGAGCATGTTTATTATGTTTCGTGGTCCAGGCTGCACCAGTTTGTTTTTAGTGCCGTTTTCGGAGCTTGTGGTGACTACAGAGACCGCGTTTTTTACAGTGTGTTCAGGGGACAGGCAGCTAGCGGATAGTGAGGAGATGTTTGCTGTATGTGACAAAAAATGTTTTGGCCTAAAAACGCGTGAAATCGTTTAGAGCACCTTTAAGTTTAATTTATATATTGTCCTAACCAACCCCTAGCCCTAAACCTACCCGTTGGTAATGTTATTAAATAAAATGTAATTGATATATTGTCCTAACAGGCCGCTAGCCCTAAACCTACCCACTGGTAACCCTGTTTAATTATTTAAACTAGATGGCACTGTCACAAAAACTATGTCCTAGAAATGCAGTCCTGAAACTGCTGCGGTCCTAAAAGTGCAGCTAAATGCATGTTAATTTTTTTCCCGGAACAGATAAATGTGAATATGGTAAGTTTCAATGACGTTGGTTTTTATACAAATCACCAGTTCTGATTTTAAATTTTGTCCGGTGAGTGGTGCTAAAAGTGTAATGCTCCATTATTTTTTTAAAATAACGTACCACCAACACTACACCTAAACATACCCGATAGTGTTAACAAAAGCAAATGTGACATAAAAAGCATCCGTAATCGTGCCGTTTTAGCTTGTTTTGATCTCTCATCTTTGAGCTCTTTTACCGTGACTTGTTTTTGTACCCAAGGCTTCCTCGTCCTAAGTACAACTCCATATCAGCTGAGCTACCGAGCAAGCTTGTTAAATCAGAAAAGCGAAACATATGGAGCTGGTTAACTGATGCAAAGTCCAAAATATATTCATCAAAACACTTTGGTAAAAAGTGTTTTGAAGTCATAACATAATATTGTGCAAGGAGACGTAAAAACAAGTCTTTATTAATCCATAATCTGACCCTGTAATCGTAACTGTGTATGAAAACGATTAAAAGCGCTTGCTGTTTTACTGCCTCTAGTGTTCAATTCTGTTGGAAACTGCAGTGATATGTACGTATTGGTACGTATTTTTGCGACTCGCAAAAATGTTCCCACAGGAACGTCTTTCCACGAGACCAGGTTGGAGCAAAGCCTAGGCTGGACGTAAAATGCATTTTAACTCCTGCGTAGAATTAATATCTGTTGCACCATCTAGGCATAGCACACGTCTGAGACTAAGGGGCCAATTATACACCACTTTCAGCTAAAAAAAAAACTTTTTATGAGTTTTGGGTTGTTAATTTACACGACAATGGCATTTTGGGGGCCTAAAAACGCATACATTTGAAAACAGGTTTTAAACGGGTTATCGTCTCCGTGTAAAAACAAAAACGTGAATTTGTGAAAACGGTGACATTGTGCGCATGCGTAACATTTCACATCTTTGAGTCCATTAAGTCCACAGCAAGTGATATTTAGCCAGTGAAACATTTAAATCAAGTTACTGTACTAGAAAAAACTATATTATCTAACATAATTACATAACCAAGATGAATAACTGTAGGCTACAAGGTGAATTAAGTTGTATGCAAATACCTTAAAAAAAGCATTCTGTATTCAGATTTCAGAAGGCTTTGTGGGACCGTTAGAAGGAAATACTTTGATACGCTATACAGGATATTGTGGAACTCAGTCACTGTACTACACACTATGTCAACTTTCACACAATGATTGTGAACTGTTGCCACAACAACAAAACAAAATAACAAAGGGCATCAAGGACAGATTTGATTTATAGTGGCCGGTCGGTCCCTTCATCACTTCTCCCAAATCACTGTTTCTAGCCCTTCACTTTCCTCACTACCTTTTACTTCCATGTGCACTTTTACTTTACACTGTTTTTCACCTGAATTTCTCTTTTGGGATCCAGACATTTTAAGAAATTCCAAGAACTAAAAAGCCTGAGAAGGATTTCAAAAGGAATCCCAAATAACATGGGGCTGACGCTACAATAATGTAAATAATATATTCTGATCTTCTACGACTATGCCTTGAGATCAACATTTAAAAAATAATATGTATTGAGTATACAGAATTCAGAAAACAGAATAACAAAACATAAAATAAACATATTACTCTAAAACACTGAAATATGCTTTTTGGAATTAAAAATGAATTATATAATTTATAAGAAAAGTTCATAAAAATGGGGCCCAATACAAAGTTCTGCCATTAAACTCTAGATGGCGAAGGCTCATAATGCCCTAACCCAATCTGCTTGCAATTACATTGTTCTCTATAGGGCATATCTGATTGGTTCTGCTGTATTGGTAGCCAATAAAATTGCTGCTCAACATTTAAATTCTTGCCTATTGTTTGCTGTAGCAGTTTGCAGTGTGCTTTCAGAAACCCTCCACCATCCCCAGCTCCACCTGCTACGGGGGTGATTTATGTATTCTTGTACAGCAGCAGCATGTCTTGCTTGCTCATAGCAGCATGTCGTGTGTATTGTTGTGTGTATTGGCAGCAGCAGCAGCTATAATCAACAGCAGCAACAAGACCAAATACATTAACAACTCTTTACCATGCCAAAAAATGCAAGGTCTTGAGATGCTGAACTGATTTTAACTTAAGCGCCACGCATTTAGAACGTCATGTCATGCACAAGATCCCAAAAGGTCACTATGACCCTTGCCATGTTCCAAAACAAATTGACCAAAAAACATCTGACCATTGGTTTCTTATTCAGATGCTGTCTTCCAGAGACTGATCTGAGACAGATGCCCTGGCATAGACTCTAGTCGTGTGGAGCGGCCCGTGTGCCTCTGCAGCCAGCTCTATGTGCAGGGGAAGCAGAGCACAATGTAAAAGGAGGGGAGGGGCAGGAAGGAAGGAAATCCTGCTCACACTGACACAAAAGCTGAAGGAACTCAATGGCCAGAGCCCCTCGTAGCCCCCTGTGCACTCACAAACATGACATACAGGACTGCACACCAATGCAATGGGACACAGATGGATGCAAGTGTAAAACAATTAAAAAAAACAAACAAGAGGTTAATTATGGGACATGCATGAAGATCACTATACATTTTTTTTTACTTTGGTAGTCCCAGGAGAACAAATCAATTGCTCCCCAGAAGCATAACAATGAGATTTAAAAAACTGTTGAACAATGTGATTTGAGAGAAAGTCCCGAAGGGCCATAAACTAAATCACTTCAGACTTTTTAAACAATGTGGGATTTAGCTGCAGCTGAATGATGGAGGGCTTTCACAGGTGATTAGATGCTTCCATCTCAATCACGGACACAAACAACCTCAAGACCCCAACAGCAGGAAGGGCACAATTCCTCCCCACCAGCGACAACTTCCTTGTTCTTAAGCACCATCATGTAAATTCAGACTGAACGCCGAACCTCACCTCTAAATTCCCTCAGGGGCACAAAAAGCTTCTGTTCTCTTCCATGAATTGGACTGTCAAAGGAATAGAAAAATGGCTGACACATTTTGCACTCATGCTGTGCATTTGGAATGAGGCGACCTGGCCGGAGCCTTGGGGAGCTAGTTAAGCATACTGCTTAAAAAGAGCTCAGGATAAGATAAAGGAAGGCCTCTGCTGGTTAAAACGTCTGTCTGCGGCGCATGAGAACTCCTTAGACTATGCAGTGGAAAAAGAAAGCCAAACTCATTAGTAAGATTGGAATCTTAATGATCCTCCATGTAGCAAGGGGAAAATACAACTCCTTGTAAACAGTATTGGGACATAATGGATGGAACATATGCAGGAGGTGAAGGCTGTTAAAAAATGGCAAGAGACAGACAAAAAGAGTAAGAAAGAAAGTGATACTCCAAAAAGGAGTTTTGCAAACATTTACCACTTTTCTACTTAATGTCTCAAATATTTAAATGAGGATTAATTATTTTATCCTCTTTATCGCTTTTCTTTTATCTACCTTAATAACATACACACAGTTGGAAAGACTGTCATTCCACAGAAAATAAACCAATAGGAATGAGCATTGGTTTGTGAGCACACCCACTGAGCATACTCAGTACATATTTTGAAACTCAAACAAGTGTCAACCTAAATTTTGAGAGTAAAACTTTTTGACTTTGTTTGACTCAAAAGTAGGGCTGCACAATTAATCGAATTTCTAATCGCGATTACGATTTGGATGCCACGATTTCGTAATCATCCAATTATTACAAAAAAAAAAATCCACTTACATTATTCTGCTGCGTACTTAAGAGGTGTAAAAGGTCTAACCCAGCACAAAAGGAACTACCAGTGACGTAAGTGTTGTCATGATTACTAGTGGGAGTGCCCTATCAGCCATTAGAGGGCACTCCAACCCGGACTCTTGTTTTTCACCCCTTGGACTGCATTTCCCATAACACACTTCCTGGACTCATTATCCTGTCATTGCACTCAGCTGTTTTGTGTTTGCTCATCGGTGTCTGTCTATTTATATCTGGTTTGTTTTTGCTTTTGTTATCGAGGTTTCGTTTATGGTCACTGGTTTCCCGGTTTGTGTTTTCTTTGTTTTATGTGGACTGATCTGTGGACTTTGACCTTTGCCTGTCTGGATTACGTTTTGGATTACCCCATTAAAGCTGCACTTAGATCTTACCTTCTTGTCTCTGTGCCATACGTGACAAGTGTACGCTGACTGGTCGAACACAACCGAAAGACCAGCACCTGCCATTTTTAAAAAGCCATGTACACAGCCTATATTTACTCTACAAACATGGAAAACAGTGGTAGATGGACCTCAGAAAATCCAGCGCGACTTTGAGGTGGACCAAACGAAACATGATTATGTATTTCTGCTCAGCTAGCAACACTGGGCATCAACCACATGGCAAAAGCTAATACTTTTTCATATACTGTCTATTTTCTTTGTATAACAGTTCTATCTAATAACGTATTAGACAGGACTGTTAAACAGATCGTAAACTAATGAAGACGGAGAATGAGAGCACTGTTTGGCCCCATCAAAATAAAAGTCACAACAACAAGCGCGGTTTATGTCACTTCAGAGTTCCTACTGGTGGTGCAAATGCAACCAGGAAAATGCCCCATATATTGTTTTGTTTTTTTATTTAAAGAAGAAACCTAACCAATGTACAGTTGATATTTGAGGCTTAATGCTATAGGAAAGCAATAAAAAATTCAGGATGATTTCAGCTTGTTTTTTTTTTTTGTTGTTGTTGCTTCAAACAATGGTATAAAGCTATTCAAAACATCATTCAATGTAAATTATGATAATCGTAGTTAATAATTACAATTACAATTTCAAGAGAATAATCGACAATTATGATTTTTGTCATAATCATGCAGCCCTACTCAAAAGTGTCAAACAAAGTCTTAAGAGGAAATGTTTGAGACTCAAAAAATGTCAAACACTGATTCAAACAATAAAAATGCCTTAAACAATTTGAGACAAAAATAGCTCTAAGTTTTCGCCAGTGATAAATGGGGGAAGAGGGCATGATGATAAAGCCCGCAAGTTTCCATTGCAACAGATGGATAAACCAGGATACCAAGAGGAAGAGGTTGAGGATGGAGAACTGTGACCCTAAGGAACGGGGTTGCAAGGTTCACTGCCTGGCTGGGAAATTATATCAAAACCTCCCTTTAGTATTAGTGTGGGTCATGTGACACCAACAAATCAAAAGGCCTCAGACTGAATGTAAATAAACAGAACAAGAGAAAACGGATAACAGAGCAACTTAAGCATATACCTATATTGTCATCAGATTTGTGGGAAGAATCAAAATCTACAAGAACCAAAGATTCTTAGGCTAAAAAAAAATAAGTTGCATCCCAAATGACACATTATACACTATTTACTTATGCACTATGTAGTCCATGTATTCATGCCATTATAAAGCTTGGAAGAGCCAGGACATTATTTTATATAACTCAGATTGTATTCATCTGAAAGAAGAAAGTCAGATATACCTAGGATGGCTTGAGGGTGAGTAAATCATGGGGTAATTTTCATTTTTGGGTGAACTAACCCTTTAAACCACCTTTTGAATGATTGGATGTATCTCAAAAGTGTTTTGGATACTTACTTTTGTCCTGATCTGTAAAACTAAAAGTCTATGGAGTGACTAAATATAAATACCCCATTAGGCATTTGTTTAATTATTTAAGCCAGCCCTGCACTAGGTTTCATTTGTGTTTGTGGGTAAGCTGCACTTCTATTTTCATTCTAATGAGTCAAACAGTAGGAATCCCTTATTGTCAAGTCATTTTGAAAACTGTACCACATTATCTTCAAACAAATTTCTAAATAGACTAAGAAATGTCCACAGGGACTTTAAAAACTTGTGTTTACCCCAAAAGCAAAATAAAAGTAGTTGCAATTTGTGGTGCAAAAATCCCTTTTTGAAGTTTTATTATTAAGCCTTTAAAAAAAGTACATTGGGTGGTCAATTCCTCTAAACCCACAGGGTATTGCAAAAGGAAAACGCTGCAGAGGGACCACTTAATCCAGAACTAACTCCAGAGAACACATTATGCAGAGACATGGCTCTGTTTTTCTCCTAAAGTAGGACATGAAAGCTTTCCCCGTTCACTCCTGTTGGATTTGCTCTACTCATGCATTCTCTTGCTGGTCAGTTGTACTTCTTATTTGCTTGTTCTCATCTCACTTGAGTGACCGATACCATAAGCTCAAATGGCATATGCAGTAAAAGACCAGAGAAATGAGCTCTATTTCCCTCAGTGAGGCACTTCTTATTGAGAATCATCATTCTTAGCCTCCAGTTAACAAATACAAACATGATTATCTAAAACCTCCCACTATCAGATCTATATCGAGCTGTTGCATAAGCCATTCTAGGGAAATCTCTGAAGATATCTTTTAAGAGACTTCCTCTGTCTCATGTGAATTGCCAGACACTGTTCTTGGCTAATCTGATAGCTAGACACAATTGTGTTGCATGCCAAGTAACTGTCAGTTGATGCAGCTGGTATTTTACACTAAAAATAAACTCAACAACAGCTTTTAAGAACATTCTCTCTCCAAGAACAAATTAACCATAGTAGGCTAAATTGAACCGAACTAGCCAATCCTCCCCTGGTTTCAAACAAGGCAACTTGTCTGCCATTGTTTCCTAATTTCTTCTAACCTCTCCGGAATTCCTTCACCAGGAAATGTACTTTGCAACAGAGGGCAAAGAGCCCAGGCTCTCACGTCACAGTCCCCCTCCTGGCAATACCTCCAGGCCGGTTCCACTGGGGAGCCATATTGTCTGGAAGCGACCCCCTTCATCTAATTCTCACAAACACAAAATGCCCTCTGTTCAGCATGGCACCAGTCCTCTGGGCCCTCCAGGTCATGAAACACCACCCCCGACAGCCATTGTCCCCTTCTGTTGTTAACTGCTGTTATCGTCTAACTTCACTTCTGCACAGGCTTCCTTTAGTCTCCTGAGCCTAAAACTCTGCCTTTTTTTGGTTCAGGAATTCTGGTTAAGACACATTACTGTGGAAGATGATCGTTTGAAAGCGATCAGTCACAGACCTGCAGTGGCACCCGTGGAGGCTTTGATCCTTGAGAACATGTGGGTGATATTTCCCAGTGACTTGGATTGATAAAGTTCCCTCCTTGACCTCCTAATCACACTCGGGGGTACAACGGCAAGCTTTCATCATCAAAAGAAGCACTTTTCTTCACTTCTGTTAGAATGAAGAAGTTATGTTTAGCGCTGGCAATAAAACAAACTGAAATGTTTGGCTGGAACTGCAACCCAATTGGGAATAATCGAAGTAAATGAGAACTTTTAAAGTGAGCTTTCTGAGGTTGCAAATCTGCTCAAAAACTGTTGAATTATAACATGGCAGGAAGTCTCAGAACATTTTCTCATAAACTCTTTTACAAATGAAAATAAGTGACTGGAAATACTGGATTCGATGAAAAAAATAGTTGTCTTGGTGATGACTTTCCTCCACGACTACCTTTTGACTACATCCAAATGTGGTCCGAATGATCTGTGATTTGACCTGGTTAATAAAATAGACATAATTCATTATTCTGGAGGTCTGTCTCTCTCCTAATACCAAATATGACATTCTCCACAGGCTAACGATTTATTTAAATGGATTGAAATGGTCTGAACATAGTGTTTTAATCAAAATTAATTCTGTTTTAATCAAAATTAAATCCTCTATGCCAACATGGGAAGCACTTGTGTGGAATGTGAGCATGTGAATGTGCATGAAAGCTGGGAATACAACAAATATAGTGCCTTGAACTGTCAACTTCATAGGTCTTCAGAAGAACCTCAAGACATGGATATCAATCAGGACATGTATCATCTTGTGGTTCATTTAGATTGAAACCATTTCAGACTTCAGAAAACTCAAAGCGCATTTCATGCTTTCTTGCTCTCTTCAATTTTAGATCAATATTTAGCTTCAAACTTTAAACATGAATATGTGATTAGTCACTAATTTTCTTATTCAAAGAATGTTTTGCTTATGTGCCTGAAAAAAATATGCATTACACAAACAAAAAAATCCTTTCCTTCCTGCCTTCGATTCCCCTGTCAGGCCAAAGGGCTCACAGTATTCCATTCCTCCAGCAGAGGCAGAAACGATAGTTGGTACAGTCTCACAGTTTGCCAATCTGAGGTTTTCACTTCAGTCCACCTGCTCTGCCTCAGTTCTTGGCTCAAACTCAAAGGCATTTACCTACCCTGCTCACTGAGCCTTAGCAAATCACTGACAGATACATCCCTGCTAGAGACATCCAGTATGGAGATTATAAACATACATAACATTTAGAACATTTTCCTGTTTAAGATAAAATCATTTAATGTTAACTCTTGTTTCCCCTAGACAACAAAAACATCAAATTGAGACTTTTTATTCAAGTCATCTACTTCTCAGATGTTTATCCTGAGAAAACGTTCTCAACAATGTCTGAAACTCTGCCAGGTTTTGCCAAAACACCTGCAATCAAAACTCAGAGATGTCAATACAAATGAAAACATTTCTTATCAGATTCTTCCAAGACTAAATTATCCAAACTATGCTGTTCAGAGTATATGCTTTCTGTATGCCAACATTTGTGTCTCATTTGTGTCTATTTGAATTTTAGGAGAAACATCTGAGGCAAAATTGATAGGCCTACGTTAAAATAGGCAACTGAGCGCTAGTCTCCTAAACTATAAAACCTCTGAGCAACAAACTTTCTCTGTAAATACAAACATTGACTGCTGGTCAACAGAAACTGGAGAGCTCCAAAACAAGAAGCACACATTAAATTGAGACAAATTACTCTGGGCTTTTTCTTCTCAGATAGAGCTTCAAACCAAATCGATGAGCGGGATTGACAGGCATGTCACGGTCTGGGTTTTGAGGTCAACCGCAAGACTGTTGCTGCTCATTCACTTCAAGTCCAAGCATAGCCAACTAAACAGACGCGTTCAGTACAGCCCATCTACTGCAAGCGAGCGACGCGAGAACAAAACAAGAACGCGCCCATTCAGGGTGCGAATTATGTCCTGTGTGTCTGACCATTTGTCCAAATTAATGCCTTAAACGCACATATTTTTGCAAATGAGAATACGTATGTTTAAACCGAAATTTAAATGTTTCAACAGCGATACAAGTATTTACATCTTTAGCCAAAGATGTTAAAACTGATTAGTAACCATAGCAACAGTAAGCCGCTCGCACGCTCTCGTTTCAATATAATAAAAACCGTTAGTTCTATGTTTAAAAAGTATTTTACAAAACTGACATTTGGCAAACTGTGCTAGCTGAGGCAAATGATGTCCTACTGAAACACCTTTAGCCTAATAGTCGACCACCTGAAAATCGCATAATTCGCAATTTCCTTCCATAAATTTAGCTTCATAGTTTAACTTTGATCAAACCGTTCAATGTTCGCGCGCAGTTCTGGACTCAGCGAACTCAACGCTTGCAGTAGGTGTTTATTTGATAATAACGGGAGCGTTAAACTTTGTCGGGTGGCAAGCCATATAGATAGGGGAGATATAGGCTACATTTAAAAGAATAAATTATCTAATGAAACAATTAGTCGCACTTACCGAGAGAAACTCCAGCGTCCCAACATAATCCCGTTCGGTCTTCAGAAGTTCATTCAAAACACAAACTCGCAAACGAAGCTGTTTCTCTAAATCTTTCCCACTTTCAGCTCTGTGTTCGGCTTTGCTCTCCTCAGTCATTTCGATGGTATTCTTAAGGGTCTTCAAAGTTGTAACACGATAAGTTTAAACGAACTGACGCCGGCTGGAGGTTTGAAACATGGTTTTAAAAAAAAGAAAAAAAAAAGCAGCGGACAAATTCAGAACAAATGAACGCAATTAAGAAACAATCTACGAACCGGCTGCATTCAGAAGCAGCATCAAAGTTCAGCACTACTCTACACGCCTGAGAAAAGTGTAGTAATGGCTTTTGGACATCAATCAAAAACTTTGGTCCATGTGACTCCCAAGACCTTCATCCTAAATCCAGCCTCCCTCCAGCATGAACAGGACAGGAAAGAAATGGCTGGGAATTCGTGCCAGCACAGTGGGGAAATGTTGATGACATTGGGGGTAATTACAAATGCAAGACTTTCCCAGACTCCAATATTAGCTACATTACTTTGAAAATGAATGGCACTAAAGAGGAGAGTTATGTTATTTATGAAGCATGTAATGATGTAATAAGAATTTTTTTTTTATTCTTCACAGATAATTAAAGCTTTAAAAACGTTTTTTCAACTGTAATACTAAATATAATTGTGAGAAACTTATTTTATATATATATATATATATATAT
>RJVU01057542.1:1879492-1914610 GCA_003731715.1 Anabarilius grahami
GATCTTACATTTTTCTACATACATATATATATATATATATATATATATATACAGTATATCACAGAAGTGAGTACACCCCTCACATTTTTGTAAATATTTTATTATATCTTTTCATGTGACAGCACTGAAGAAATCACACTTTGCTACCATGTAAAGTCGTGAGTGTACAGCTTGTATAACAGTGTAAATTTGATGTGCCCTCAAAATAACTCAACACACAGCCATTAATGTCTAAACCGCTGACCACAAAAGAGAGTACACCCCTAAGTGAAAATGTCCAAATTGGGCCCAATTAGCCATTTTCTCTCCCTGGTGTCATGCGACTCGTTAGTGTGACAAGGTCTCAGGTGTGAATGGAGAGCAGGTGTGTTACATTTGGTGTTATCACTCTCACTCTCTCATACTGGTCACTGGAAGTTCAACATGGAACCTCATGGCAAAGAACTCTCTGAGGATCTGAAAAAAAGAATTGTTGCTCTACATAAAGATGGCGTAGGCTATAAGAAGATTGCCAAGACCCTGAAACTGAGCTGCAGCACGGTGGCCAAGACCATACAGTGGTTTAACAGGACATGTTCCACTCAGAACAGGCCTCGCCATGGTCAACCAAAGAAGTTGAGTGCACATGCTCAGCGTCATATCCAGAGGTTGTGTTTGGGAAATAGACGTATGAGTGCTGCCAGCATTGCTGCAGAGGTTGAAGGGGTGGGGGGTCAGCCTGTCAGTGCTCAGACCATACGCTGCTCATTGCATCAAATTGGTCTGCATGGCTGTCGTCCCAGAAGGAAGTCTCTTCTGAAGAGGATGCACAAGAAAGCCCGCAAACAGTTTGCTGAAGACAAACAGACTAAGGACATGGATTACTGGAACCATGTCCTATGGTCTGATGAGACCAAGATAAACTTATTTGGTTCAGATGGTGTCAAGCGTGTGTGGCGGCAACCAGGTGAGGAGTACAAAGAAAAGAGTGTCTTGCCTACAGTCAAGCATGGTGGTGGGAGTGTCATGGTCTGGGGCTCCATGAGTGCTGCCGGCACTGGGGAGCTACAGTTCATTGAGGGAACCATGAATGAGCAGAGCTTGATCCCCTCCCTTCGGAGACTGGGCCGCAGGGCCGCATTCCAACATGATAACGACCCCAAACACACCTCCAAGATGACCACTGCCTTGCTAAAGAAGCTGAGGGTAAAGGTGATGGACTGGCCAAGCATGTCTCCAGACCTAAACCCTATTGAGCATCTGTGGGGCATCCTCAAACGGAAGGTGGAGGAGCGCAAGGTCTCCACCAGCTCTGTGATGTTGTCATGGTGGAGTGGAAGAGGACTCCAGTGGCAAACTGTGAAGCATTTACATTTACATTTAGTCATTTAGCAGACGCTTTTCTCCAAAGCGACTTACAAATGAGAATAGTACAAGCAATCAAATCAACACGAGTGCAACAGTATGCAAGTGCCGTGTTAAGTCCCAGTTTAATCAGAAAAGTGCTCGTCATTTTTTTTAATCTTTTTTTTTTTTTTATGAATACAGATAGATGGAGAAATCGAAAAAAGAAGAGTAAAGATATAAATAAAGAAATCAAAAAAAGAAGAGTAAAGATATAAATAAAGAGTAAGTGCTAATATTCCTGGGTCACATGTTGACGAAAAAGATATGGTTTTAGCAGTTTTTTGAAAATGACTAAAGACTCAGCTGCTCGGATAGAGCATGGCAGGTCATTCCACCAGCAGGGAACAGACCAGGAGAAGGTCCGTGAGAGTGATTTTGTGCACCTTTGGGATGGCACAACAAGGCGCCGTTCACTTGCAGAACGCAAGCTTCTGGAGGGCGCATAAGTCTGAAGCAGTGAGTTTAGGTATAGGGGTGCAGAGCCAGTGGTTGTTCTGTAGGCAAACATTAGAGCCTTGAATTGGATGCGAGCAGTTATTGGCAGCCAATGCAAACTGATGAAGAGTGGGGTGACATGCACTCTTCGGCTCATTAAAGTCCAGTCTTGTTGCAGCATTCTGGATCAGTTGTAGAGGCTTGACAGTGCATGCTGGAAGGCCTGCCAAGAGAGCATTGCAATAGTCCAGTCTGGATAGAACAAGAGCTTGGACAAGAATTTGTGTGGAATGCTCCGATAGGAAGGGTCTAATCTTCGTAATGTTGTACAAGGCAAATCTGCAGGACCTGGCCATTGTAGCGATATGATCGATGAAGCTTAAACAATCATCCATCACCACTCCAAGGTTCCTAGCTGTCTTGGAAGGAGTTATGGTTGACGAACCAAGTTGAATGGAGGGGTTATGATGAAGTGTTGGGTTGGCAACGACCACGAGCGTTTTTGCAAGGTTGAGCTGAAGGTGGTGGTCCTTCATCCAGGCCGAAATGGCTGTCAGGCAGGCTACGATGTGAGCAGCAACTGTCGGATCATCTGGTTGGAATGAGAGGTAGAGTTGTGTGTCATCAGCATAACAGTGACAGGAAAAACCATGTTCCTGAATGACAGATCCTAGTGATGACATGTAGATGGAGAAGAGAAGTGGTCCAAGCACTAAGCCCTGAGGTACCCCAGTAGCAAGATGATGCGACTTAGACATCTCACCTCTCCAAGATACCCTGAAGGACCTATCTAAGATATAAGACTTGAACCATTGGAGTGTGGTTCCTGAGATGCCCTTTGAGATGAGGGTTGAAAGGAGGATCTGGTGGTTAACTCTGTCAAAAGCAGCAGACAGATCCAGCAAGATGAGTACTGATGATTTTGAAGTTTGTGCCAGTCTCAGGGCTTCAGTTACTGAGAGCAGGGCAGTCTCAGTTGAGTGGCCACTCTTGAAGCCAGACTGGTTGTTGTCAAGGAGGTTGTTCTGTGTGAGATAAGTAGACAGTTGGTTGAAGACAACTCTCTCAAGTGTCTTTGCAATGAATGGAAGAAGGGATACCGGTCTGTAGTTTTCTAAAAGTGCTGGATTCAGAGTGGGTTTCTTAAGCAGTGGGGTAATCCTAGCCTGCTTAAAAGCTGTGGGAAATGTACCAGTGTGAAGAGAAGAATTGATAATGTGAGTGAGTGCCCAAGAGGGTTAAGGCAGTGCTGGAAATAATGGTGGCCACACAAAATATTGACACTTTGGGCTCAATTTGGACATTTTCACTTAGGGGTGTACTCACTTTTGTGGCCAGCGGTTTAGACATTAATGGCTGTGTGTTGAGTTATTTTGAGGGGACAGCAAATTTACACTGTTATACAAGCTGTACACTCACTACTTTACATTGTAGCAAAGTGTGATTTCTTCAGTGTTGTCACATGAAAAGATATAATAAAATATTTACAAAAATGTGAGGGGTGTACTCACTTCTGTGAGATACTGCACTCTAAAAACTGCTGGGTTAAATATGGACAAAACCAGGGATTGGGTTGTTTTCACCCAGCCATTTTTTTCAACCAATTTTGGATTTATTTTTTTAGCCAGCAATATAGTAATATAGTAAAAGGCGTGTTTTTGCTCACCCCCAAATAGGGGCAAATTTGTGGGGTATTATAAGCTGAAACTTGACCAGACCAGAGACTTATATTACATCATGTGAAAGAGGGCATAATAGGTGCCTTTTAACCCAACCTGCTGGGTTTGTCCATATTTTACCCAGCTTGGGTTTTTTTAACCCAGCATTTTTTAGAGTGTGTATATATAGGCTATACATGCACACATACAAATGCCTCCAGTCTGTAAGCTGAATCTTTGAAGATTAAACTCAGAATCCAGTACAGGTGTCTGAGAAGAGATAAAATAACACATGGTTATTATAGTTCCTGTAGGTCATATCAAATATGGTCACACCTACTTACACACAAACAAACACATTTTCACACCCTTAATGAGGCCAAAAACAACAGTAGGAAAGCCAGGTCTCAAACAAATATAGCCCTAATAGCCGACTAATGCTTAAGGAACAAAACAAGGTGACGTTTTCCAGCACACAAGCTGGTTGCTAGGGTGCTCTGGGTGGTTGCTAGGTGGTTGCTTACTGGCCCAGGTCAAAAGCACCTTCAAGACTCTATGAAAGAGATGACTTCTGGCTCCTCCATCATAAGCAGCAAAAATTGGTAGCACTTTATTTTACAGTCCTGTTCCGCATGTGCATACTATGTACTTATTATTGTAATTGCAATAACTGGGTAACAACTAGGTACTAACCCTGAACCTACCTCTAAACCTAACCTTAACCTATGTAGTTACCTTATATTACCCAGTACTTTCATAGGTAAGGACATGTAAGTGCATGTACTGTAAAATATAGTGCAACCCAAAAATGTATTTATTTGCAATGCATTTTATATTTGCAAGAAATATTTTTATTTTTATTAATATTTTTAAATGTTAAGTTCTTGTTAAGTTTCTTTTTGCGAATTTGACAAAATCTCATCTGTGTTAGCCAGAATATATTATGCTTGTGACAAAAAAAATACTCTTAAACACAATAGCAAAGCTATAAATCAGGATACGGCCAATGGTGGGATTAAAACATGTTATATAGTGGGATCAAACATATTCCTTTTTCTATATAGAGCATGAATGTGTTTTTTTAACTCTGCTTTCATCTTCTGAGGTTCAGCAGCAGATAATGACAGAAGATCTGTCTCCACTAGAGCGGGAAGATCAGTAGGAGGAGTGGGAGGGACGGTTCTCTAGAAAGTAAATTGTCTATCCCCATCCACAGGTAATTTTATGCTGGTTTTGTCTTTCTGATACATTTTCTTCTCAAACCAACTCTCTCTCTCTCTCTCGAGCTTAATGGGACACAGATATTGAGTGAGAAATGTGCAGCTCTACAACAAAGCCCAATTTCCCATAAATCAGCAGACTGGGATAACAACTCTATTCCTCACAACTATGATGTCACCCTATTGTGGCTGTTTGAAGATGATACAAATGTGTTTTCATTTGGTTCTCGTCCGTGGCTTTCACATTTTCTGAGACAGTGACCTTTTATCTCTTTTAGCACCAGTGCTTCACTTGCTGGTTTCTATTACATAATGACTTCACACAAGCTTCACTCTGATTGAGATATATGGCAGGCAGTAAAAGTATGAACAGATTTAAGGTCTCACCAAATAAATGTCTGTGGAACATGTGTGTTATACCGAGCAAAGGGACCGGCACAAATCAAAGTTGGTCAGGCATTGACAAATAAGGACCCCATTTAGTGGGTGAATGAACTGAGTTTACATGTAGTTGCAACTTATACACTTGAGTTGAAGTGGTAGCAAATACTGGAAATTAAGTTCGTCCCTTTAACATTTCTCATACACGCATTCATACATGCAAAAATGTACTAAAACACACTGATGCGGATTCAACAAATCTACAATGTGAAGCAAACATTTTGATCAGTGTAGTATGATTCCTGAACGAATGACTCTTATGAACCATTTTAGTGATTTAAAAGCACAGAGCGCAACTGCAGTCCAACTTCCGAACAAATGATTCAAACGAGCCAGTTCATTTTAAATCAGTGTACTTCGATTCCCAAGCAAATGATTCATATGAGCTGAGTTCTACTGAAAGGATTCCTTTTAGTGAAACCAAACGAATGTGACCAGGATCATTTGTTTCTCGAAGGAATGACTGTAATAAGTCAAACCGACAAATTTTTAGTAAATCGAAAACATACAGATTACTAATACTAGTAAGAATGGCAAGACTTAAAGGGATAGTTCACCCAAAAATGAAAATTCTGTCATCATCTACTCCCCCTCAAGTTGTTCCAAACCTGTATAAATGTATTTGTTCTACTGTACACAAAGGAAGATATTTGGAAGAATGTTTGAAACCAAGCAGATCTCGTCCCTCATTGACTGCCATAGTATAGTGGTTACAAACATTCTTACAAATATCTTCCTTTGTGTTCAGCAGAACATAGAAATTTGTACAGGTTTGGAACAACTTGAGGGGGAGTAGATGATGACAGAATTTTCATTTTTGGGTGAACTATCCCTTTAAAACTTTATTACTTGTATTAATCGCAAGACTTTGATTCCTTGGCAAAAGATTCATATGAGCTGAGATCTTTTGAAAAGATTCCCTTTAGTGAAACCAAAAAGAACAAAAAATGTGGTCAGGATAGATCGATTCTTGAACCAATGGCTGTAATGAGTCGTTTCTTTTTAGTAAATCGAAAACATACAGCGTATTACTAATACTAGTAATAATAATCACAAGATTTAAAACAGCATATCTGTCATTTGCAAACAAGGAAGTGTTTGCATGACTTGCCATTTCATCTGCAATCCCAAACAGGCCTGTACATTGGAACAGCAATAAAAATATTAGTACCATGTTTAAAAAAACCAAGTATTACTTCC
Source organism: Anabarilius grahami (assembly GCA_003731715.1). Classification (NCBI taxonomy): domain Eukaryota; kingdom Metazoa; phylum Chordata; class Actinopteri; order Cypriniformes; family Xenocyprididae; genus Anabarilius; species Anabarilius grahami. The sequence continues at coordinate 1,885,833 of RJVU01057542.1, forward strand.
AAACCTCCAGGCTTGAAGGACTTGTGTACTTAACTGTCTTTTACTACCACAAAGTTATAAAGGTGTTTCCCTTTACAGCATCCCTGCAATCAGAGGTCCAAACAAACCACCTTCAGTCTTCACCGCCCACCCTACGTATTTATTTAAACTCCTCTGGTCCTCCACAAACTGTAAACATGATCTGCTCTGGTTGGGAACCAAGACCTGAATATGCTACTGTATGTCAACCTGTCCATATTCCTCACAAACACTTCAGGGCTGTTTTTATTGAGTGCAAAACTCAACCACCGGTCAGAAATATGATTCTGTTGGGCAGCACATGTGGGGAAGCTGGTAAACGGCTATTTTGGTTATTGCTGAATGCAGGAGTTTTAGGATTCTTTTCAATGTGATGGGCAATTTATGTTAGGCTATATTGAGGACAAAAAATATGGTAGACATCAGCAATTAAGACAAGTGTGAAATTAAAGTCACTGTTAAATGCTAATTGCTTCCTTGAAGTTAGTTAGAAGATGCCATAGCTAATTAACTTGCCTGAAAATGCCCGAAAAAGCAAATGTGCAATGCAAGAATGATAGAATATCAATTTTAAGTTTTATTAAATATTTTTGCGTGGGAATTCTCCTCCAAAGTCTTCGTTTTCCACTTAGGACCAGCTTTTCCAGGATCAGCTTTCCTGTCAGTGCCTGTCTGTGAGGGTAATTTGTTGAACAGTAATTGGGTGTAAAACAGGTGGCGGAGTGTTGACACAGGGGGAAGCATTTGAAAAATGTGCTGCTGCCATGCAATTACTAAGCCCTGCTGGTTCAAGACCTTTAACCGCACTACAGACTGATAAATACAGAATCAAACGGAGGAATGCTGTGGCTACAATTAAAGGGAGTCACCAAGAGCTGGTGGGAGCAATACTCAAAACAAATGTCAGTTGCTAATGCTAGCTACCTCTTAAAAGGCAACTCTGGGATGGGTCACCGTGATTTTGCCAAGTAAGACATGTTACTGGATCAACATATTTTGTTGATCCTGGAACAACATTCCTGTCTGAAAATTTAGTCTTAACCCTATTCCTACCCCTAAACCTAATCCTACCCATTACTTATCCATAAAATCAGAGGGGGAAGATATGTGAATAACACTGATGTAGAAGCACCTAACCCTGGTTGCAAGCCTAAACTTGACATAAATGGTAAACTTGTCCCTCAAATCTGATTGGTTGATTGGAATGTTGTTCCAGGATTAACAAAGATGTTGATCCAGGAACATGTTGTACTTGGTGAAATCACATTCACCCTCTGGGATGATAGGATGAAAGGAAGAATTAAATGAAAGAATAAATATAATCGGTCAGATATAAGCCTTGGTGGATGAAAGAGGGACCCCATGTGACATATTGCATAAAATGTAATGTGTTGTTTTCATCTATATAGACTACCATATTACATTTTGTGTTTAATAAAATTAGCCTGGCAGATTATAAAGCCAGCATGGGAAAACCCACAGACATACATTGAAGGAGAGACAGAGATATATCCATTGTTCGGAATATCATAGAAACTTGGAGTGGGCTCTTTTTACTTGGGCCACTAAGCATTCACCCTAGCAACGACGACATAGCAACGACGACCCTGAACACCAAAGTAATTTGCACACTAACACGCTAAAACCATTCAGAATACTCAAACCACTGTGTGTGTATGTTTGTAATAAAATGTAAAAAATGTAAAAATCTAGTTACAGTTAATTATGTGTAGCCTATCTTAAAAAGTCAATTAAAAACACAACATCCATGACATCAACCGTGATGAGGCAGAATTCCGCTCTTAATAATCTTCCACTGATCTCACTCCGAACAGGGATTCGGTTCCCAACCCCTCTGACACCCCACGTCACGTGACCACACTTCCAAAAACACTTTAAAAGACTCGGGATACCACCAGAATTCCCACATGAATGATTTCACACTTCTACCTCAAGAAACCGTCCCAGGAGCGGACAAACAGGACAGAAAAGTCACACAGTTCCTTACCCTGGGATGAGTTCCATTCAGCATCCATATGCACAGCGCAGCCTCTGATTAACTGCTGCAGAATCGCCGTTTATTTATATAATAACTAAATATGGCATTGAGAATCACAGGCTTGTCCAGTTCAGTTTTACTCGGATGTGTTATCATTTTAAGCACCGCTCTCTATCCTGTCGAGTCTTACCTCTACAACAACCGTTACGTCGGGTAAGTGTTTTCATTCATTCATTCAAAGTTTTTAAACTAGAGTTATGAGAGCTCTCGTTCAAATATCAAGCGCGCATCGTTGTCTGACTCGCGAACGAATCGTATTGAACAGTTTTACAGAATTTGTAATTCGCACACGTGGACACATAATATACATAACATAATCAAACACATAGCAATACATTATAGTTTTAACTAAATATTTATGTCATTAAATAAAAATAGCGTGTAAAAGGCGTCGCGAGGACTTTGTGAATAGGTTGAGTCCGAGTCGGTTGGTTCGAAAAGAATCGTCCGAGTGAACCGATTCGCTAAAAATGAATCAGGTTTCTTATTTAGCGAGAATGCAGGGCGTAGGGACGAAGGGGAGTAGGCTTCAAAATAGTTTTGAAGCATTGAAGTGCACTCTGCGCCTCCGCAAATAAAGACTAGAGATCAGTCTGTCTCTTCTTATGTCAACATCGGCTTTTTAAAACAAAGCCGTTTCAGAGGGCCAAGATTTTTCCTTTGCTGAAGTTGAAAAGCACTCCTTGAGTGACATCTTAGTATGCTGTTGGTCTTGACAGGTATAAGCACGAAGTGCAAAGGACTTGAAGATCATAATGGACGCAGAATGACAATTTAGCGAACATTATGTGTGATCTTTTGTTTAATTTTGGTAATTTAGCAGGTGGTTTGATGATAATGAAAATCAGAGATTTAGGCCTTAGCAAATTTTAAATGCAATTTCCTGGCAGATAGGCCTATACCTGTACTTATGCTTATTTTTCTTTAAATAAAAATGGAACAATTTCCAGGCCTTAAAAAAGGAAAATTAATACAATTTTAAAAAGTGAAAGGGCCTTTTAGTGGCCATAAACAGTGTTAAAAGTTACTTTTAAAAGAGAGAAAGTTACTTTTAAGCATATCATAGACCTTACAAGAAGCATACAATATTGTGTTACTCCTTTAAAAAAGTAACTAATTGCGTTACTTTTTATGGAAAGCAATGCATTACTTTTGAGTCACTTTTTTTCTTACTATGGGCTGGGCTTGCTTGTTTGTTTTTTAACAATACAAAAAAGTTCTTGCAAATGTAAAGGCGCTAAAATTTTAATTCTGTCATAATTTTACTCTCATGGCATTCCAAACCAGTATGGCTTTATGTGAGAGATTGAAAGCCTCTCAAATAAAAAGGCACCATACTTTCATTGCATCTATTTCCACATAATGAAAGTGAATGGTGAAGTTTTCATTCTGCTTAACATCCTTTTTTGTGTTCCACGGTGAAAAGAAAGTCATATACTGGATTAAATTATGAGAGATTCCTGGTGAATTTGGGGTAAATTTTCTTCTTTCCCTTTTATTGAGTGTGGGGTTCTACTGCTTATGACAGCTCTGCTTTACTTATGTAAAGATAAGATTTAAGTTTCAAATTTAGTTAAAAATGTACCTACTTTATTTTATTCCCGCTTTATACAGATACCTTATTCCATCAGTATGTATCAATGTTAAGCAGTATTTATACTTCAGTTTTTTCATAGCCTCATTTATGAATTATTCAAGGAAATGAAGCTTAAAAGAGCACAACAATTCACAAAGAGGCGAAAACACTTGTTTTCCACTTGTCAGTGAGTGATATAAATGCTAACTCATTATGAGAACTGGAGAAACACAGCCTGTCAAAACATAAAGAGTAATGAAAAGTACACTTCCTCCCTGCGGTTCTCTGAAATGTCATAGATATTACAATCTGATCCAATTTGATGTTTCGATTGTTTGTGACTGATAATTTTGTGATGTTTTTGAGTGGAATGATCTTATGCTTACCAAGGCTGCATTTATTTGATCAGAATGAAATATTATACTGAAATATTATTACAATTTTAAATAAAATAATGTTTTATTTTAAAATGGAATTTATTCTTGTATGAAATCATTCTAATATGCTGATTTGGTGCTCAAGAAAAAATTCTTATTATTATCAATGTTGAATACAGTTGTGATGCTTAATATTTTTGTGGAGTTTTTTTCCTGGATTCTTTGATGAATATAAAGTTCAAAAGAACAGCTTTTATTGAAATATATATTTTTTGTAACAATGCAATCTTTTCATTAATTGAATGTGTCCTTAAATTAAAAGTATTCATTTATTTAAAAAAAAACAAAAAAAAAAAACATCTTACTAACCTGAAACTTTTGAATGGTAGTGTAAATAAATAAATGCATTTTCTGATCAGCATGACCAGTGTTGGGGGTAACACAAGTAACAAGTAACTTGAGTTACGTAATCAGATTACTTTTTCAAATAAGTAATGCAAGTTTTTGCTGCTCTTTGCTGCTGATCTTCATTGATCTAATTCAACCATATAATAAACAAAAATGACTTAGATTAGATTAGATTTAGAAATAAGAGTGTTGAACTTAATTCCTTCTCCTGCATCCTATTCTTCTTTAATCCAGAATGGCAGCACAACTGAAATGTTTGTCTGAGCTGCACCCTCTACTGTACAGGCGTAAATATGCATTTCCTTCAGCCTGAGGCTTATTCATTTCACTTTAGGTGTGAAAGGGCCTTTACATTTGCCAAAGATATAACTTTTTTTATTGTTATTAAAAAAACAAATAAGCAAGCCCAGCCCAGGTGAGAAAAAGTAATGCAAAAGTAATGTAATGCATTACTTTTCATAAAAAGTAACTAACACAGTTAGTTACTTTTTTAGGGAGTAATGCAATATTGTAATGCATTACCTTTAAAAGTACATTTAAATTTAAAGCATGACCATATTATTTTGCTTACTAAGTTTTTCTTCCCCCAGGTTAAAATTTAAACATTCCATCAGTTAGCATTTTTTACTAGGGTGCTATAAATTCCTGTCCTGTATAGGGTCAGTCATTGTGTTTTTCTCCATTCCATCGGATGGGTGCTTTACATTGGGCTATAAAACATACCAATCAACGCCTCTTCACGTATGTGAGGGTGTGAAGCCAAGAGGCATAACATCATTCCTCACACATTCACACACCAATGTGTGATTGAGTCGCCAGCTGACATCAGACAGAGAAGGTCCTGGATGTTTCACTATATAATATTAGGGCCAAAGTCAGGAAATAGTAACAACCGACAGGAAACACTAAAACAGACCTAACTGGGGGGGAAATGTCACAAGAAATCCCCTATAGTCAGCAAAATGAATGAGAGCATGAAGCACCCTTGTACCCTGCAGCTGAGGAGGGGTTTATTATTTATTTAAAGCATAAGCAGATATTGCATGACACCACACAATAAAGATTCTGTGGGAAAAACCATCCAAGACATAAAATACCTCACACAAAGACATTACAGGTGTGGCATCAAGCACAATTTCCTCTGCTCTTATACCATTAGTGGGAGATGACGTCCTTAATGTTGAACTGAGACCAGTTTTGTGGTTTTCTTGTGTAATGAAAAAGCTGGCATGGAGCTGCTTCGCACAATTGCACCACAAAAAAGGAGAATGTAACCTGGAGCATAAGCGTCACTCAAAGCCTAAAAATAGCAGATTGCTTTTAGTGATGTAATGAGGTCATCTTTGGTGTGTTTTGAACCGTTTCAGAGAAAACAACCCTCAGAGATGCCTTTATATGTTAGCTAGCTCAATAAAATTGTCTGCTATCTCCATTGCTCTTGGAAATATTATTAATCACCAGTAGGATACTATTGCGCATACTTAGAGTTAAAGGAAGGTATATGGAAGAATGTTTGTAACCAAGCAGATCTCGCCACCCATTGACTACCATAGTATTTTTTTTCCTACTATGGTAGTCAATGGAGGGCGAGATCTGCTTGGTTACAAACATTCTTCTTTGTGTACAGCAGAACAAACCTGTACAATATACAGGTTTGGAACAACTTGAGGGTGAATAAATGATGACAGAATTTCATATTTGGGTGAACTGTCTCTTTAAGGATTCAAATGAACCCACTAATGCTAAGTATTAAACTTAAGCAAATCTTAAACTTTTGAACGGTAGCGTATACAAAGCATACTGATTAAATAATCACTGTGAAATAGAAATGGATTGGTTTTAAATAACCATAAAATCATTCACTTTATCAAAAAAAAAAATGTTTAGTTCATGTATTTTGATTTGATTCCTGTGCCCGTGTATAATTATTTACAATAATTGCAATGCTTTATTTCTGCAGTGATCAAGTGTTCAGAATAATCCCCAGCAGCAACACAGATGTTCAAGCAGTCAAACAGCTTTTTCAAAACCTGACGGTGAGTCCCTTATTTTCTACAATACTCATGTAACATTAAAAATGTGTAAGGAACAATGGGAAACAAAAACAAACCGCATGGAAACTGATGTCACTGCGTAGAAGATGAGTTGTGTTACATGTGAAAGAAAAATAATGTCGATCGAAACCGTTTCTCCTGAAAATGTCATATTTTTTTCTATACTGGGTAAACTATTTTTAGTTTATCACAGAGCTACAGTCCTTATCTCTTTTTTGCACCATCACTTTGTCATTCTCAGCACCAGTGATGCATGAACATCCTCAGCTTCCTTTAATATACTTCTGAACTGGGCTGCCTATACAAACAGTGAACGCAAACAGGAGTGAGAAATGTGGTAGGCCACATTCAATTTCATTAAACGTCATCAGTAGCCATTCATTTCCATAAGTTTTGGCTAGTTAGCTAACCTATCCATAGACAGGCCCTTCAAAGTATATGTATTCTTTCTGACTAAAACAATTGTGCAAGCAACATACACTTAAATATAAAGGTTCCTTATTGGCATCAATGGTTCCCTTTAACATCCGTGGAACCTTTCCATTTCCCAAAAGGTTCTTTATAGTGGAAAAAGGTTCTTTAGGTTTTTAAAATGTTCTTTGCACTAAGGAAAAAAAATGGTTCTTTTAAAGGGATAGTTCACCCAAAAATGACGGCGCGACAGCCATACGCATTCGACTTATGCCTAAAAAGCGTTAACTTCCGCAATGTAGTACACAATGCCATGATGTTATTTTACTTTTTAAAGTTTTAAATGAGGAGATTTGTCCTAAACACATTGATTCGCCTTTATTAACACCCTGGAGCTGCGTGGAGTACGTTTTATGACCGATTGATGCACTTTTTTGGACTTCTCGTCCTCCAATCACTACCATTATAAAGCTTGGACGAGCCAGGATAGTTTTAATACAATGCTGATTGTATTTGGTCATGGATGGCTTGAGGGTTAGTAAATTATGGGGTAATTTTCATTTTTGGGTCAACTATCCCTTTAAGAACTGTTTATTGAAAGGTTCTTTGGGGAAACAAAAATGGTTCTTATGGCATCATTGCGAAAACTCTCTTTTGAAACCTTTATTTTAAAGAATGTATCACAAATATTTCATTATATTATAGTAGGTGTTTTGCCAGTGACAGGTTTTTTTAAATGTATATCTGCAACCTTTGATGTCACCACTTTTGCTAAACCTGTATGACTATCTTTCTTCCGTGGAAATGTCTTTCTCAAACATCACTGCATTGTTAAATCTCAATGTCAGGACATTTCTGCGGTATTTTCTCAAAGCGACATTATCCCTGTTCACAGGCAACATGAAACAGGAAAAATAGGCATTTAAGTGTGAACACATGCACCTCAGCTGATTGAAAACAAGATATACTGAAATGTTTATTTAAGAAAATAAGCGTATCAACAGCTCTTAATAGAAACATGACTAGTTAGAGTATCACATTTAGTCCAAATCTAATTTTATTTCTTAATTTCCTAAATATTTACATTTTATCTTTAAGGAACTAGATTCATCATTATAGATTTAACGTTATTCTATGGTTAGTAGAAAAAAAACACAAAAGTCAAAAAGCCAAATGTAATTTTGCCTTGACTTTAGTACAATAACAATATAAAAGCTGATTATTTAATTTAGATAAAATATATAGTAATATCACATTGTCGTAATGCTTTGTTCTCACAGTATAAAGTATGAACACATGCACTTAATCTTTAAGGAACTATAAAGAGATTTGGAAAAAACTGATGAAACGTGTCAATGCTAAGTGTAAAATGATCTCAGAATATCATCTCAAGCTGAACCATGTTGAACTTTACAATGCTTGATGTGGAGAACTCAAGAAACTGGGGTCACTGAACAGAGAGATGTTTTCAGGTCTGCACTCACACGAAACTGTCTGCAAACTATTATATCAATTTAGTCATTGCTACTTGGCCGGATTTTCAGTTGGCTGAAATAAGGCAGGGGTTTTCAAACAGGTGTCCAGGGACCCCTGGGGACCACAGGAGGGTTTGGGGTCTGCAGGGGTCTCGCATTATTATTATTATTTGTATTTTTTTTTGATGATATTGATTGCGAAAAGCTCTATAAAAATACATTAGAATTGAATTAAAAGTCTCTTCAGGTTTATAGATTTAACATTATTCTAATGGTTGGTAGAAAAAAAGATACACAAGTCAAAGTCAGTATTTTTAATAATTTGTTTTGGCTTTAGTACAATAACAATGTAAAAGCCAATTTTTTTTATTTTATTCTCACAGTATAAATGGGTCTTTATAAATCTAAATATATCTGCCTTTATATACTGTAGGGAGTCCCTCACAAGAGATAAATCATATTTGGGAGTCTTAAAAAAAAAAAAAAAAGGCCATCATTCAAGTTCAACATATTCCCGTCCCTTGCAAGCAGTCTCAGCTTTAACACATTGTACCATATTTAAAGGATTTCTGAAAAACATTGTTGATATTTGAAATCAACCCACACAAACACACCCCTCCCTTCATTGCTTCTCCCGCAAAATGCACGAACATGCAATGCAAGACTGGATATCTCTTAATCATTGCTGAAGCAAAGCAAAATAATGTCTTGTCTGATCATAAGCTGCGTCCGAAATTGTGTGCTTTTGAGTAGGTACTACATTTGAATTTAAATTTACTTCACGACAGTTGAAAAAGTATGTTCTATATAGTACGAATGCATGTATGAATGAATTTGGACGTACTACATCCGCCATGTTGTTACTGTCACATGACCTACCAGCGTTAGTTATGTCCCTTCAACTCCATTCACAAATCTTCTCCCGTGGCCTCATGGGATAGTAAAGTGTCCATTGTATGCGCACTTCAGAATCTCACCAGAAGTAGTAAGTAATTTCGCCTACTGTTTTTCAAATTCTATGAATTCGGACATAATACTGTTTTTCACGTACTATATAGTAGAGAAGTATTCGATTCTGGACCCAGCTATAACCTTTCTTTTTCCAGTGATATTCCTCTGGCCTTTTCTCTTTTGTAATGTCTCTCAGTCATCTCTCTTTCGACAGTCTTTCTTCAAATCTCCGTCTTGCTCACTCTCTCTCCTCCCCCATCATGAGTGGATACGCCCCCTACTGCTGATTGGCCCAAATTACAACAGAAATTAATGCGGAAAAGTCATGTGGACAATTATTACTATCACTAACATTCCTAATGGTTGTATAGTCGGGTGTTTTCTTTTTTCTTTTTTTAATCTCATGCTTTTTTTGCATGCAAAATCTGTTTCAAGATCATACCAGCCGCACACCATCACAACAAATGTGTCAAATCTGTTTCAGCTGCCAGGTTTGTGAGCATCTGTTAGGAATGCTGCACAGCAGTGAGGAGTTTTTCTGCCTGCACGTAACTAGCTCTGAGTGAACCTATTTTATGACAGATATCCCTGCTTTTAACCAAGAACCATGCATTGAAGAGTTCTGTTTAACAAATACTTGTATGCCAATATAATTCAGAACTGTTTTTAGTGCATTATTTTAGGTCTAGAAATGAATTAAAAATAAATAAATAAATAAAAAACACTGGTGTTAAATAGCTCTACTCTTTGTCATCTTACTAAATCGGCCTGTTGTTGTAGCCAAAGTCAACTGCATATAGTGGCTTGGCAGGCACATAGAGGAGGCTGATGATGCAAATTTGAGGTTATGCTTCAGGGACTAGTATCTGGGCTGCTACAAAGGCTCTGGCATATGTTGGCAATTTAAAGTGGTTTTGTGGATCCACACACAGAAATAGATTATTTCGGTCAAACGCTGTGATCATGTTGGCTCGCTGAAGCTCTGCATGTTTCAAACTCTCTGTGAATGGATTGAGTCAGCAGGTCTCTGATCTACAAATCTTACAGCACTGGGAAAAGCTTTATCAGTAATCTCAACTCTGGTTCAAAGATCTAACAATGTGTGATAAACTGCTTGAATTTCAAGGACCTGATTTCTTCATAAAGATTGCTTTATCTGTTAAAGGTGGTACAGAGGATCTTTTCATCGACTGAGTTTTTGAAATGAGCGCATGCGTAAGAACAACCCCCCTCCATTTCGAGTGAACGCCTCCCAAAACTCGTGCACGAGTATTGGAACACGAGTGTTTACCACCGGCATTCGCTGTGTTATTAAGCCGGGCACACATTTAACGACTAGCTAAAACATTCTAAGACTATGCTCAACATACAGCGATTGTTTCCTGCTCCTGAAGCAGATTTATATACTTTCACATGGAATTTGAACACCGACTGTAATCGCAGACTGAACGCAACTGGCTCTGACTGGACGCGTTTGAGCGCGATCAGTCATAAGTATCAATTTACATTCATAATCGGCCTTACAATCGTTAAGTGTGTGCGCGACTTAAAGCCGCGCACACACTTAGTGGATTCATTATGTCGGACTCACCGCAGGTAACTCATAATCTGCAGTTGTTACTCCTGTCTCCTGACAAAAACTTTGCATGCGGCGCCTGTGGAGTGTGGAAAGTAACTGGAGCGCGCAGCCGCGCGTCTCTCACAACTAACGTCATGGAAGTGATTGACAAGCCAGAGGGCCAATCCGCGCACATCTCTCACAAGGAACGTAATGGCAGTGATTGACAAGCAAGAGGGCCAATCTCGTGCACAGATGATGTATAATAATAATAATATTCCTTTCAGTGCACCTAATAAATAGTCTTTTATCAGTTAGTAAAGACAGTTTCAAGTAATATTGCAAAAATTTATAAAACAAATACCACCTTTAATTTCTGTTTGTTTTTGGATTTAATTTTTGTCCATGAACAAGTGTATTTATTTAGTTTGAAGCTAAATGGAACATATGTAATGTTATACTACACATGTTCTTATGTTCACATTGAAATTATGTATGTGGATTGTGGAATATAGCTAGAATAACATTACTATTCAGGCAGTTCATACTATTTTACATTTTGGTGAATTGGTGGTGATTTGCATGAATTCATAGAATCTAATTTTCTGTGTTTTCGCATGAAAGTTTAGGTATGGACCTTCATGCTTAGTTAAAAAAAATAAAATAAAATCTACAAATAAAATCATACAAATTCATATGAAATGAATCTCCAGCTTCTCAGGTGCAAAATACACCAATATAATTTCACGTATCTCCTAAAATCTCCGAAACACCAAATTTGCAATCAAAACCCAAGAGATATGATGTAATTTCTCAAACATTTCTCAGATTCTTACGATTCTCTGAGCTGTTATTTCCATTCATTTTATAGCTATTACCAATAACTCTTTATTTTAGCAGAAACATTGAAGACTTAAACTTTAATTTGCCCTCCACCATAACTCTCAGATTTCATTCGCATTTTCACATACTCAGTGTTCAATGTGTCATGACCAGTTATCAAATACATTAAAACCAATGTTATTTGATATCAGTGCCATCCAATTTGGTCTGCCAAAAGTGAATATAAACAATTGAGATTTAACAATGCAGTGATGTTTGAGAAAGACATTTCAACGGTAGAAAGAAAGTCATACAGGTTTGGAACAACATGAGGGTGAGTAAATGATGAAAGAATTTTCGCTTAAGCAGCTAGGAAAATTCCTGCTTGATTAATCTCAATGATGATCTGCAGGTGAACCTTTGGCAGCCCAACAGTGCATCTCTGATTCGAGACAACAGCCCAGTAGACATTCATGTGGGACGGAACAAGACGCAATGGCTGAGAAGACATCTTCACCAAGCACACATCCACTATGAGTGAGTTTCTTCTTTCTTTGTTGGAACTATCATTAGGCCAAACTCCTCTCTCATACTCCTGTGGGACAAACATTGGTTTCTAGGGGACACACATTTGAGTTATCTTCTACTCGAATCCATCTGACTTTGATTTGCATGTGCTTGAAGGATCCAGAAACGAAAGCATGATTCAGAGTACTCTTCTAACCATTCGCTCCATCAATCATCCAGATCAACAGCAACAATGAAGCTTATCTCATGTGCCAGCAACATTTTCATTGTCATTCCTTTTCCCCAGGGAGGCCTTTTCTTTTATATCTTCTCTCCTTCTCATGGCTGATGTATTTGAGGATAATTACAAGCAGAAGTGATACCTCTGAGGATTCTGGGTAATGGGATAGGATGAGAGAGAGAGAAATGTATGCATCTAGTGCTTTGTTTACTCTAGTTTAAAAAACTCCATCCATGTTTCCTTTGGTCTTGACAGGTCATAAAGATAAATCATGGCATTCTTGTTCTTTTTTCCATATCCTTAGCCAAAAAACACAAACAAAGATGTAATATAATTAATATTGTTAATATGGTGTTTTTTCATGTTTTACCTTTGTTCTGTTTGTGACTGGATGATCAATATTGATGATATATAGAGTCTACCTTTGAACCTTAATGAGGAAGAAAATACGGTAACACTTACTTAAAGCCTTTATATATAATGCATTATAGAAGCATTTTTAATGCATGAATTATGCTTTGTAATCACAAGTATGTTAGTTTCATTGTGTTTTGGTTCTGTTCTGTTCTGTTCCTGTTTGCCTGTGTTCCCAGTCCTAGTTTGTTTTCATGGTTACTAATTATGTTAGACACCTGTCTCTAGTTCTGTTAATTAGCTATTCTGTGTATATAAAGCACTCAGTTTGTTCAGTCCTGTTTTGTGGTGTTTTCCCTGCCACTGTGTTTGCTCCTGTGATTGCTGCTATTTGGATTATCTCCTATAGTGGCATTTAGATCCTTCCTTGTTTTTGCCTGACCCATCATGAACATAAGGCCCAGAAATTATGGATCTAGCATCTAGAAAGCAAGTGGAGGACCAGCTACTCACCATCATGCAAAATGGTTGGCCGCTGGAGTGGTACGTGGAGGAGTTTCTGGACTTATACCATCAAGGTACCTGAAGTAGACACATACTGAAAGCGTGTTTTTGGGAGAGGCTGGATGATGCTTTGTATGTATTCCTCTCACCCAGAAAGGACAGTACAACCCTGGTCCATGACATTGTGTTCTCTGGTTGAGTGGTTTGACTTTCATTGTGGAGGAGATTGAAGAGGACTACTCCATTAAATCCATTGACTACATCTACTCCAGTCCTCCCCAAGCCAGCGTCCAAGTTCTCCACGGGCCCAAAGCCAATGACCGCCATGTACCCAGAGTCAGATGATGCCCAACCCGGAGTACCCCTGGGATTATTAGTGGAGTTGGATACTGAGGTGTGGCTTATTGACTGGGATTCGGCAGAGCCAGTTCTCACACTTGTCCCCATCTACGAACCTCTTCCTCTGGTCATCTCATCTGCCTGGATGGATGTCCTGGTCCCATCTGAAGTCCTCCCTCCTCCACTGGTGCCATCCAACCTTCAGTCTATTTCGTCGCCCTGCACCAAGTCTGTTTCATCGCCCAGTACCACCCAACCTCCTACTCCCTCCATCTCTGCCAATCTCATCCAGTTCCTCGGCCCCACCTCTTCGGCTCCTTTTTCAATGGCTCCGCTCGACTGCTCAGATCGGCCTTGGACTTCTCAGTCTCCAGCTTCGCCTTGGTGTGGTGATCCCCTGGCTAAGCCTTGGCTCTTCTCTCCCTCCTCACATCTCCACCAGGCTCCCTCGTCCCTCCGGCTTTGCCTAGGTCAGCCATCGCTCTGCCTACACACACAGACTTCCGGGCCTCCTGCTGCGCCTCATCCAGCCACTCATTCGGCTTCATCCAGCTCCATCCGGCTCCTCCTTCCCTCCAGCTCCGCCTCAATACTCAGTCGCTCCACCTCGGCCGCTCTTCACCATGGCTTCATCTTTGCTTACAGGAATTATGTTGCCACCTGGTCTCTGTGACCCCTTGGCTCTGCCTTGGTCTCCAGCCCTCCTGGCTTCACCACTAGTGGTCGGATCTCTGACTCCTACCTGGCTCCTCCCATCATCGGTTCCATCATGGGCCTTCACCTGTTTGTACTCTGGATCAATAGCTGGCTCCTCCCTCCATCATATCTTCCATGTTGGTTTCCTCTGTCAACCCCTCCTTGGTCTCACCCCTCTCCAGCTCCACATCCTGCTATTTGGGTTAATTATCTTGGTTTAGTTTTTTGTTTTGTTTTTGTTTTTTAATAAAGCCTATCGTGACCGAACCTTATAATGCATTGCATGGTCTCATGAGTAATTGTAACCACATTATAATACTTATGTTATGCCTTTAAATTGTATAATGCATTAAAAAACAAATAACAAACAACCAATTTCAGATGTTACAAGGAATCTGCAAACATTATAATGCATTTTAACATTGGTTACAATTATTTAAAAAATTTATTATACCTAAAGACTTTAAAGTTTTACCAAAAATACTTTTTTTTTTTTTTCTGACGTTAGAGGCATAAACATTTTAATTGTCATTAGTATTAAAACATAAGAGGTGCGTTCAGCTGGTCATTATTGTAAAATAAACCCTAATAAGATGATCATGGTCTTGATACAAAAAACTTTACATTATTACTTTCCAAATAAACTACAGTAACTAAATGTAAAACAATAAGTAGTCAATGTATTAAAAAATAAATATACTTGCATAATATTCAAACAAGTTAATAAAACTGAAAAAAACTACATGGAAAAAATGGGGAAAAGCTTAATCTAAATTCATCTAATGTTCTTACTGTCTTAAATAATAGCATATTATGTATATATATATTTTTTTAATGTGTTCATTGCTTTCTTAAACTTGAGCGTTAGATGCAGAAATGATTGTGTATACATAAGTATCTGAGCAACCCTTAAAACTGACATTAAATGGATTGATACACAGTGCATGTGCTTTCAACATCCCCTCCCTAAAACCCCACTGTCTCCACAGGGTGCTCATTTCCAATCTCCAAACTGAAATTGAGAAACAGACCGGATACCGTTCCTCCAGGAAGCGCAGATCAGAATTGCAGTATGACTATGAAGTGTACCATCCTTTGGAAGAGGTGAGTGCATGGGTGAAGGTTAATGCACATGGTAATTTGTTTGTAGTAAGATGAAGAAGACAGAGATCAAATAGTTTTTTTTTCCCTGTCTGCCACTCTCTTTTTCTCAAAAGAAGCTTGATTTTCACAGGCTAACAGACTCTGATTGAGAAGTGCATTTGCATTCAGTTGTAGCCCATGTGCACAAGAAAAACAGATCTCTGGAGGTTTTCTTCAGGGCCCTAACCCATTATTAAACCTTTACTCACAGGTCTTCTCCTTCAGATCCAAGTGCCAGCTTCAACTGAACGCATGGCTATACAATTCCAGCTCTGTGATTGTGATCCAGCTCTTGACTCATGACAAGATGATGAATGGGAAACCCTTCACAGTAAATGAGGGCTGGATTACATTCACTTTTATGGATGTAATTCCTCTAGTACCCCTGTAAAGAAAACATCTGAAAAGAATGCATCAATTAACATTTAAAATCTAGAGTTTAGCTTTTACATATTAAGACAAACAAGTCAAGACACAACATACCTTTTTATTCAAAAGAAAAAACTTTAACAAGGGCTCCGATACTACAGGTTCCCTTTCAAGGGAACTCGCACTGCGTCGTATGATTACACTTTGGGGAACGCCTTCAGTGTGCAAGTGTCTGAAGCACGTGTGAAACTAGTCCAATCAAATCCTCCTGTGGTCCCAGGGGAAACTGTTGTCTCTCAGAGCATTGTATGTCCCCGGGGACCAGAATTTGGGAGCAGACATCCTGTCGAGGCAGGGGCTGAGACCCGGAGAATGGAGACTCACCCTGAGACGGTGGAGTCAATATGTGGGAGGTTTGACCTGGCTGAAATGGATCTATTCGCATCTCAAAAGATGACCCACTGTCCACTGTGGTTCTCTCTGGCCCCGCTGGGGCTGGACGCCAAGGTACAGAGGTGGCCGAGGCTGCGTCTGTACGCATTTACCCTGATCGCTCTGCTCCTGGCAGTTAAGAGAGGGTCCATTGGGACAGGGTCAGTCTGCTCCTGGTAGCCCCTTTCTGGCTGGCCCAAGTATAGTTCTCGGATATCATATCACTCCTGGCAGTCCCTCTGTGGGAGATCCCCCTCAGCAGGGACCTGCTTTCCCAGGCCAGGGGCACAATATATCACCCCCAACCAGAGCTGTGGAAACTATGGGTCTGGCCCCTGAGGGGGCTCAGTACCTAGAAGCTGGTCTCTCAGCCAGAGTGGTTAAGACTATACTCAACTCTAGAACTGTCCATGAGGAAACTGTATGGCCTAAAGTGGAATGTTTTCACCTCTTGGTGTAGAGAGCGTGGGTTGGACCCAGTTAACTGCCCAGTGGCTTCAGTGTTGGAGTTCCTCCAAGACTGCTTCTCTGCTGGTCTTACCCCATCCACTCTTAAGGTGTACATGGCTTTTCACATTCCAGGGAGACATCAGTTGGTCGTACAGTTCCTCTGTGGAGCATGGAGGATGAGGCCTGCGACTCATACCAGAGTCCCAGCCTGGGATCTGGCTGTGGTTCTCGAGGGATTATTCCTAGGGTTATCAAGCGCTTTCCATTTCTCCTCCCTGCTTGGAATTTGTTCCTGGTAGGGTTAAAATATATATTGCATCCTAGACCAGGCTACATGCCTAAAGTGCCTTCTAATATGGCTTGGTCTACGATCCTTCAAGCCTTCCATCCTCTACCGCATGTGTCTGCGGAACTAGAGAGTCTTCACTTACTTTGCCCTGTGCAGGCCTTAGAGTTATGTTCAGAGGTCTTCTCACTGGAGGAAGTCAGACCAGTAACTAGTATGCTTTGGGTCACCCAGGAAGGGATCCCCACCCTCCAAGCAAACAATCAGCAACTGGATTGTTGAGGCTGGATTTCCATGGCCTACCAGGTGCATGGTATGCCTTCACCTCTGGCCGTAAGGGCTCATTCTACCAGAAGCATGATGTCTTCTAAAGCCCTGCTCTCGGGGGTCTCCCTGCAGGAGATATTTGATGCTGCGGGCTGGGCCACTTGTTCATGAGGTTTTATAGTCTGCACCTTCCTTCTACACCAGTCACACAGGTGCTCTCATCCTTAGCTGTGCCTGGACAATTTCAAACTAGGACAGACATTACTTGGCATGGCACAGTGGGCATTGCATTCCCCAAAGTGTCATCATACAACGCAGCGCAAGTTCCCTCGAAAGGTAAAACAAGGGTTACAGTTGTAACCCGAGACGGGTTACGACTGTAACCCTTGTTCCCTGCGAATGGAACGAGATGCTGCATCCCTTTGCCACACCTTTGTATGCCTGAGAGCGACTTGCGTAGACCTATCAGAAACTGACGCTATTGTGTACCAGCATCCCTTTGTAGCTTCCTTTTACGCCATCACATGCCACGTCACTAGTTACGTCATGACGCAGCACCAATCAGGATTGGACTTCTTTCACACATGCTTAAGATGCTTGCACGCCGAAGGCGGTCCCCAAAGTGTCGTCATACGACGCAGCGACTCTTTCCCTTTTTTAGGGAACAAGGCTTATAGTCGTAACCCGAGACGTTTTGTATGTGACTTGTTGGTATAACTTTACCACACTAATTTAATAATGAATTTACAACAATACAAGCTGCATGTTAATCAGGAGGATGTGGGTCAAATCTTTTCACCCTTTTCCACAGATCCAGAGTTGGATGTTTGAGATTAACCGGACCCACCCGCACCTGGTGGACATGTTTTCGATTGGTCAGTCCTATGAGGGACGACCCCTCTATGTGCTCCAGGTAAAAGCTGAAGGGAAAGATGGCTAAAATTATGGCCATACTGTTTAAAAACACAGACAGACATTCTGACATACTAGAAGGTATTCTCTGCCCCTCTTCTGTCAGTTAGGAAAGAGAACACGTCCCTTTAAGAAGGCAGTGTGGATAGACTGTGGAGTGCATGCAAGAGAATGGATTGGTCCTGCTTTCTGCCAGTGGTTTGTTAAAGAGGTATGTGCTGTGTTATTCTTTCTGTTTGCCACTGTTCACTTCATGCTGAGATTTAAATCACTGCCAAGCAAAAACAACAAAACGGTTATACAGAGTATACAATGAGGTCCATTAACAATTATATTATTTGCATTTAAAAATGAACATGAAGCATTATTTCATTTGAAGCTTTTATATTTCAAAATCCTCAAATATTGTGCGTCAGGTTTTACTTAGATTTTGAATTCCAGATTTTCAATGTGGATTTTTATTTCTCTGTTTATATGTGAGCTGGTGTATTCTGGATCTGTTTAATTCATTGAGTCTCTAAATTCCTCCAAAATTAATCTGTATAAAACATCAGAGCCTCCCCTGAGCTCGTCTCATAAACTAATATCAAAGAGTGCCTTTAGTTAGGTGATCTCCTTTTACGCTAATCTGGGGGTCGTTTTCTACACACAAATAAACAGACACAATGTCAGATCAGCAGCTAACAATGAGTGAGACAAATATAGAATTAGATATAGATAAAAAGAGACAGTTGTAATACCTTCAGTATACCACCATGAGGCAGAACTACTGTATGACAGAGTCCTAAAGCTGACTGACCCTGAAGTGAACGTCATTACAGCTGTATAGTTCTCCTCAATCCACCAGCACTCATGATTTTTCACTTTCTGCTGTTGAATTAGGCTTTACACATAGTAACACTGCATCTAAATTAAACCAATGTAACATTATTCATATTTTACAAGACCAAAGGGAGCTTTTAATTATGGAGTAAGTGAATCATCATTGTCAGTATAGTTCACGCAGACATAGCAGCAACTGTATGTTCAAAGCATAATAAAATACTACTTCTACCATTGCTTTTTACCATAATTTTCAGCATCATTACTCCAGTCTTCAGTGCCACATGATTCTTCAGAAATCATTCTAATATGCTGATTTGCTGCTCAATTTGACCTTCCATTTTCAATGTGATGAATTAAACAGAAGAAACATGACTAATTATTTGATCGGACTACCATAAGTTAGGACAATAATTTATGCAAAATAGTTATTTTTAAGATGATAACCGGACGCCACTCTTACTTAAATATGCATGAGGTCTTATGACAACAGTGAAATATTTATTATGGAATACTGAAATATTAGAAAGTAAGAAAAAGTATACTGCACAGTGTACAGTGCATATGCTTGCAGTCCACTCCAAACTATATGGGGGTTAAAGGTCAAGGAAGAACATTTAAATTTTAGTACACACACGCACACACACACACACAAACACACAATCTATTTAATGGAAGAATGTCCTATTTAAATGGACTTTGATTAGAAGAACTGCACACACACTGCTGTGTCCTTGCTCAGAGTATTTTGCTGTATTGAAGCTTATCTGTGTGGAAAACGAGACACACATTTCCTGTATCTCTTGAAGTCTGTCACGATTCCATTCACTGTGAACGCAGGCACTGAACTCCTATCAACACGACTCCAGCATGAGACGACTGATGAATCAGCTCAATTTCTACATTATGCCAGTCTTCAACGTAGACGGTTACCATTACAGCTGGAAGACGGTACCTATCTGTTTGTCATATGCCTAGATCTCAACGTCTCTTCTGTGATGTATGCTGAGCTTACTGAAATGAATTGTTGGCAGCTCTGTGCTGTTAAACATGCAGCATGTATTGCCTTTCTATAAGGTTATAAGGCCGCTAGACATAATAGAGGAAAATATCTGTGGTTTCTCTCTCTCTCTTAGGACCGCTTTTGGCGGAAAACACGGTCAAAGATTCCAAAGTATCATTGTCGAGGAGTGGATGCCAACCGAAATTGGAAAGTCAAATGGTGTGGTAAGTTATTTAACCTGATATTCAGAAGAATCAGAAGCTCCAGTCCAAATTAAAGAGCCCTGGTGTTCATACAGGAAATAAAAAAGCATTCCAGAGTATGTAAACACCACAGTCCTTTGCCAATGAAGATTAAAAATGTATCAACAGAATGACTTATTTACACCAAGCACTATCCTGTATTTGAATTTCCCTATGCGATACATAAGGAAATTAAGATGTTAGAGTCTATGTTTGTGTGTGTGGTTGCATGCAACTCATGCAATCATGCTGTTTGACGATGGTCTACTAGCACTTCAGATTCGAGCTGATGCTTTGGTTTTTAGTTTAAATGCATTTATTAATATGGTAATACTAACAACAAATCTTTTGATGTGAGCCTAAGACATCCATCAACTGATGACAAACTCAGACTGAAAAGATGAAAATATCAATATACTAGTTGGTTACTAGAATCTGTTGCGTTTGGAAGCTGTCTAANTGAAAGTGAACAAATCCTTTAAGTGCTGATTTAAGACCAGCAAAGATGTGTTGTTAGCCAGCAAACGTTTGTTTGTTTATTAAGATTTTACGCCATTTTAGCATCATGGTTATTTACATGGCAAACAAAAAGGTCAATACTTAACATAAGATCCAGCAAATGTTTGAAATTTTGGTTTTAATACTTTATCTGCAACTAAAATTTTATTTTTGATGCAATTAGATCAAATCTGATGTCATATTAACAATATATGACTTGATGCCATAGAGTAACATTGACAAAAACTAATAAATATAAGGATGTTATACCAAAAGACAAAAAAAACTATATTTATATCTATATATATATATATATATATATAGATATAAATATAGTTTTTTTTGTCTTTTGGTATAACATCCTTATATTTATTAGTTTTTGTCAATGTTACTCTATGGCATCAAGTCATATATTGTTAATATGACATCAGATTTGATCTAATTGCATCAAAAATAAAATTTTAGTTGCAGATAAAGTATTAAAACCAAAATTTCAAACATTTGCTGGATCTTATGTTAAGTATTGACCTTTTTGTTTGCCATGTAAATAACCATGATGCTAAAATGGCGTAAAATCTTAATAAACAAACAAACGTTTGCTGGCTAACAACACATCTTTGCTGGTCTTAAATCAGCACTTAAAGGATTTGTTCACTTTCAAATGAAAATTAGCACAAGCTTTACTCACCCTCAAGCCATGCTAGGTGTTTATGACTTTCTTCTTTTTTTCTTCTTTCTGATAAACACAATCTGAGAAATATTAATAAATATCCTGAGGCATCCGAGCTTCATAATTGCAGTGAATGGGACCAATGAGTATGAGGTGAAGAAAGTGTCTCCATCCACATCCATCCACTATAAAAATGTGTACTCCACATGGCTCCGGGGGTTAATAAAGTAAAATATCCATATTTAACAAGTTATGAAGTCAAATATCTAGCTTCCACCAAACTGCCATCCGTATTCAAGTTATGAAGAAAGTGTAAACTGCCGTTGCGTCGAATAGTTGAAGTTGAATAGGGAAGGCATAGGACATAGCGTAAGCTTTGTAAACTGCAGGAGTTTTACACTTACTTCGTACGTTGAACACGGAAGGCAGTCTGGTGGAAGCTAGATATTTTACTTCATAACTTGTTTAAATATGGATATTTTCTTTACACAAATGCATCGCTTTACTTCAGAAGGCCTTTATTAACCCCCCGGAGCCGTCTGGAGTACACGTTTTTACAATGGATGGATGTGGATGGAGACACTTTCTTCAGCTCATACTCATTGGTCCCATTCACTGCAATTATAAAGCTCGGATGCATCAGGATATTTATTAATATTTCTCAGATTATGTTCATCAGAAAGAAGAAAGTTATATACACCTAGGATGGCTTGAGGGTGAGTAAAGCTCGGGCTAATTTTCATTTGAAAGTGAACTAATCCTTTAACCAATACTAACCAGCACTGACCAGCTTTCAAAGTAATATAAGTTCAGCAGGGTTGTTTTTTTGTTTGTTTTATAACATGAAAACATATTTAGAGCAGATTTAGTACACTCTTTTGATTTTCTCAGACTTTAAGTTTTTACAGTCTAGTTCTAATACAGTATGTATGTCTGAAGGTCAAAGGAATAATGCTCGCCCAAAAATGTTCACTCTTAAGTTACTGGTAGATAATACCTGACACCAAGATAGAAAATACCCTACACAAGTGTAGAATGACCATGAGTCAGCAAAATGCCAAGGGAGGAAAGTAATAGTCATCTACGACCGCAGACTTGGACAAGAAAAGGCAAAAATGAAATTTTTTTGCACTTGCTGTCTTTGCTATGTCTGATAGATGAGGGTGCATCCCTGCACCCCTGCGATGACACATACTGCGGACCCTTCCCTGAGTCAGAGCCTGAGGTCAAAGCTGTTGCCAAGTTTCTACGCAAACACAGGAAACGGGTCAAGGCCTACATCTCGATTCACGCCTATGCTCAGATGCTCCTCTATCCATATTCCTACAAATATGCCACAATACCAAACTTCAACTGTGTGGTGAGTGATTTCTGTCTTCAGACAGTTAATCTTGAATTTGTCCATTTGGGTGGGGATCATTCAGTAATTATAATTTCAGAGCAACTTCAGAGCAAAAAGTTATTTTTACTGAATCAAAAATAAACAAATCAATTTGAAAGCAAATGACTCCTATGAACAGGTTCTTTTTTTACTCTGAATCAAACCAGTGTAGTCTGTCTAATTCATGAAAGTATGACTTTTATGAGCTGTTTCATTTAATGAAAATCCAAAAAACAGAAGTTACCAGTTCAAAGGGATAGTTCACACAAAAATGAAAATTCTGTCATCATTTACTCCCCTTCAAGTTGTTCCAAACCTGTATGAATGTCTTTGTTCTGTTGTACACAAAGGAAGATATTTGGAAGAATGTTTGTAACCAAACTGATCTCGCCCCCCATTGACTACCATAGTATTTTTTTCCCTACTATGGTAGTCAATGGGGGGCGAGATCTGCTTGGTTTCAAGCATTCTTCCAAATATCTTCCTTCCTTTCACCAGAAAATTGCTCTGTGTTTCCATATTTTCCATATTTCCCCATTCATATACTATAGCAGTCATTTTTTTAAGAATAAAAAAGATCAAATAACAGTTCTTTTTTTATATACAGTGGGTACGGAAAGTATTCAGACCCCCTTAAATTTTTCACTCTTTGTTATATTGCAGCCATTTGCTAAAATCATTTAAGTTCATTTTTTTTCCTCATTAATGTACACACAGCACCCCATATTGACAGAAAAACACAGAATTGTTGACATTTTTGCAGATTTATTAAAAAAGAAAAACTGAAATATCACATGGTCCTAAGTATTCAGACCCTTTGCTGTGACACTCATATATTTAACTCAGGTGCTGTCCATTTCTTCTGATCATCCTTGAGATGGTTCTACACCTTCATTTGAGTCCAGCTGTGTTTGATTATACTGATTGGACTTGATTAGGAAAGCCACACACCTGTCTATATAAGACCTTACAGCTCACAGTGCATGTCAGAGCAAATGAGAATCATGAGGTCAAAGGAACTGCCTGAAGAGCTCAGAGACAGAATTGTGGCAAGGCACAGATCTGGCCAAGGTTACAAAAAAATTTCTGCTGCACTTAAGGTTCCTAAGAGCACAGTGGCCTCCATAATCCTTAAATGGAAGACGTTTGGGACGACCAGAACCCTTCCTAGAGCTGGCCGTCCGGCCAAACTGAGCTATCGGGGGAGAAGAGCCTTGGTGAGAGAGGTAAAGAAGAACCCAAAGATCACTGTGGCTGAGCTCCAGAGATGCAGTCGGGAGATGGGAGAAAGTTGTAGAAAGTCAACCATCACTGCAGCCCTCCACCAGTCGGGGCTTTATGGCAGAGTGGCCCGACGGAAGCCTCTCCTCAGTGCAAGACACATGAAAGCCCGCATGGAGTTTGCTAAAAAACACCTGAAGGACTCCAAGATGGTGAGAAATAAGATTCTCTGGTCTGATGAGACCAAGATAGAACTTTTTGGCCTTAATTCTAAGCGGTATGTGTGGAGAAAACCAGGCACTGCTCATCACCTGTCCAATACAGTCCCAACAGTGAAGCATGGTGGTGGCAGCATCATGCTGTGGGGGTGTTTTTCAGCTGCAGGGACAGGACGACTGGTTGCAATCGAGGGAAAGATGAATGCGGCCAAGTACAGGGATATCCTGGACGAAAACCTTCTCCAGAGTGCTCAGGACCTCAGACTGGGCCGAAGGTTTACCTTCCAACAAGACAATGACCCTAAGCACACAGCTAAAATAACGAAGGAGTGGCTTCACAACAACTCCGTGACTGTTCTTGAATGGCCCAGCCAGAGCCCTGACTTAAACCCAATTGAGCATCTCTGGAGAGACCTAAAAATGGCTGTCCACCAACGTTTACCATCCAACCTGACAGAACTGGAGAGGATCTGCAAGGAGGAATGGCAGAGGATCCCCAAATCCAGGTGTGAAAAACTTGTTGCATCTTTCCCAAAAAGACTCATGGCTGTATTAGATCAAAAGGGTGCTTCTACTAAATACTGAGCAAAGGGTCTGAATACTTAG
Source organism: Anabarilius grahami (assembly GCA_003731715.1). Lineage (NCBI taxonomy): Eukaryota > Metazoa > Chordata > Actinopteri > Cypriniformes > Xenocyprididae > Anabarilius > Anabarilius grahami. Next base: position 1,910,703 of record RJVU01057542.1, read on the forward strand.
GACCATGTGATATTTCAGTTTTTCTTTTTTAATAAATCTGCAAAAATGTCAACAATTCTGTGTTTTTCTGTCAATATGGGGTGCTGTGTGTACATTAATGAGGAAAAAAAATGAACTTAAATGATTTTAGCAAATGGCTGCAATATAACAAAGAGTGAAAAATTTAAGGGGGTCTGAATACTTTCCGTACCCACTGTATGTTCCTACAGCAAATGCCACAAAAGTAACCCAAGTTCATACCATTCTGATAAAAATTTAATTCCAATCACAAAATGTTTTGGCCTAAAATTAGGGAAGATCACCATAGGGTTAAGTCATGTTGGTCTCAAAACAAATCAAGTTTTTCCACTATATAATATGTCCACACTGAATAAACACTGCAAACCATAATTTGCACCCTGGAGTTGTCAAAGCGATTCAGACTTTAAACAAGATAGAACTCAATATCTTCTACCAGAGGGCAAAACATTAAACTTCTCATTAAGAATATGGAATGGCTGAGATATTATTTTATTTTTCGGCCTTGCCTCTGTACAGTTTGCTCATATATCGACTGGATGGCTGTTAGCCCACACAATCTTTTGACTACACTTACCACCAAGCATCCTTAATGATGGACTGGATGAATACTTGAACCTCTTCTGTTCCCCCTCAGGAATCAGCAGCCCAGAATGCAGTGAGCGCTCTGTATTCGGCTTATGGAGTGAGATACAGATACGGCCCTGCCTCCACCACGCTTTGTAAGTCAGGCATTGGGTCTTTTTTTCAGTCAATGACATATAGCTACTGCATATATGAGTCATCAGCTCTCTGTAAGCCCTCTCAGTTAGACGCCAATCTGTTTTCTGACTCATGACTATTTCTATATCAACAACAGTCAAATGTCCAGATGTGATGTAATGTGTTTCTTTAACTTGCAGATGTGAGTTCTGGAAGCTCAATAGACTGGGCCTATAAGAACGGAATCCCGTATGCCTTTGCCTTTGAGTTGCGTGATACAGGCTACTACGGCTTCTTGTTGCCGGAAGCCCTGATTAATCCCACCTGCACAGAGACAATGAGAGCAATAAAGACCATCGCCTCAGGCCTGCAGAAGAAGTGTACCAAATGAAACTTTTTACTTGACTTTCACACTTTGTCTCATATCTTCTCTCCATTGATTTCACAGTTTAGCCCATAAGCCATAGCAATATCTACTAGCTATGTACAAAAGTGCCTGCATTTTACAAAACTTTTTTTTTTTTAAATTAGAAAGTAAGACTTATTTATTTTATAAATTACTTTTATAAACTCTACAATATGGAAGCAAAGTCCCTTTCAAGGAAAGTCTGTTCACGTGGTGGCCATATTTGCAACGCCTCCTGGCAGCTATTTCAGGCATCCAAGACCAAGTCCTATCTATTTGAATGGGGGAAATCCTGAAATCTCAAAAACTGCTTGTCGATCTCACAATTAAATAACATATTTCAAATCAGCAACAAAATCTGACATGAACTGTGCCATAAACGTTGTTTCTTATGCTGAAATAGCGTTAAAAAGCTTATTTTTAGGCTAGACCAGCGTTTAGGACTGCGCATGTGCAGTCCTAAGCGTGAGTCTAAGGTTTCTATGGGAACCAGAGCTTCTAACGGCAGCTGCAGTGACGCATTTTCTTTACCAATCAGCGATTGGCTCGTTTACTTAGAAGGCGGGGCGTATTCCGCCATATTGCGTGTTGCAGTTTCTCCCATTCATAAGTAATAGGAGTGAACCGTCTTTCTATTTCGATAGTCTTTGATGGAAGCTTGTTTCAGCCATGGAATAAAAAAGATAATTGCGACATCTCACAATAAGATGTATTTTTTCCCCGCAATTCCAAGTTTATAACTCACAATTCTGACTTCTTTTCTTGCTATTGCAAGAATTGTATGTCAGAATTGTAAGATAAAAAGTCGCAGCTACCTTTTTTTTTATTCCGTGGTGGAAACAAGCTTTCATACTACGTTATAATAACTGTTTACATTTATACCATTTTTAAGTAATGCAAGCACTTGAATTGTGAACTAAATAATTCCCTTTCTAGAAAGTGGGTTTTACCTAAGAGGCGAATATACAGTGAGCACTTGCTATACAGTTAAAAATAACAGTAATGCCCAAAGAATGGAAATAATGCATACTGTATCTTACAATGGGTTTATTTTAGTGTAGTTGCCGGTGTGTATCACTGCAGCCAAAAGACAGCTTTGATTTTGAAAGGTCACATGGGAATTCAACCTCTCAAATGAGCCAGACGAGAATACATTAAATTTGTTGTTTTTTGTTTTGTTTGAAAAAAAGCTTGTCAAAGTAACTTTACCTTGTATAATTAACTGTACTTGCAGGGGCAATGTTTACATTTGTATTATTAAGTACTATCACGTTTTGGAGTTTTATTGTAATAAGCTAGTATTTATTTTTTTAAAGAAAATATCCTTTGTTATAAATAAAGTGTCTTGCAAGTTGGCAGATGAGATTTGTTTTCATTGTATACAGATTTTTGTATCTCACTGTTTGTTTTACCAACAGGTGGGTTATTAAAAGTGGTTTTATCATGATGTAATTGTTACATTATTAAAAAAATTAATAAAATCCTGCTAAATCCGATACAATCAGCAACCTCCAAGAGTGGATTATATTGTTTGATAAAAGGCCTAAATTCCAAATAACGAGAAATGACAAATGTGAGAAATAAATACAAGAATAAACACACCATTTGTGTAATACATTGCAAAAGAGACAACCAGAGAAAATTAAAGTGCTTTGGGCACCTCAGGCCTCTAAACTGTGAGGGTCAGAGGGCCGTGGCCCTATTGGCCCAGTCCATTGCATCCTTTAGTACATGGAATTTATAAGCAATGTCACTCCAGAAACATCAGATATTCACTACCACAGCATGACTGGAATTGTGATATTGCTTTTATACACAGCTGTATAACTATGAACAAATAGAGCACAAATGTCAAACTCCTGGAGGGCCACTGTACCACAGAGTAGCTACAACCAGCTTCAAAACACCTGCCTGGAAGTTTCTAGTAATCCTGAAGACCTTGATTAGCTGGATTAGGTTAATTAGGGTTGGAGCTAAACTCTGCTAATGGCCTGAGTTTGTTTCTAAATGACTCCTTAAATTAATGGTTGGGTATATTTATTCATTTTATAGGGAAAAGACAATTGGCCTGGCCTTGACTCATCCTCCACATTTGATGTCAGCTTCTTTGTGTGCAGTGCAAAAGCATTTCAGGCATCTTGTAAATACAACCTGAGAATTACTCATCCAGGAGAGCCAAAAACAAACAGTGGCTTCGCTTGATGAAGAGCAGTGTTTCTCGTTACAGAGAGGGCTGACTCATTAATCTCCCTTAAAACCAGTGTGGAGAAGAAAATAAATAAAAAAGTATTTAAGAGATAAAGAGAGAAATGGCTTAAGTGCCAAAAAATTAATTTGTTTACTGTTATCTTATTTTTTTCATGTCCAGCAAATAGCAGGATCTAATGACAAACTCAAACTATGGTAAAATTTCATTTAATGAAGTAACACACACAGTTTTGAGGATAATTGGTCTAATTTTGTGTCTAGAAAATAGTCATAGTCATTTTTGTGATTTATGAGGACACAAATTATGTATAATGACATGGGTATTACACTGGTATTATGACGTAAACATGAAATATGAGGACATTTCATGAGTCCTCATATTTAAAATAGCTTTAAAAAAACATACTAAACAATGTTTTATTAAAAATGTAAAAATGCAGAATGTGTTCTGTGATGGGAAGGTTTAGGAGTGGGGTAGTGTAGGGGGATAGAATGTACAGTTTGTACAGTATAAAAGGCATTATGCCTATGGAATGTCCTCAGTTTGATAGCAAAACAAACCTCTGTGTGTGTG
>RJVU01057542.1:1922700-1975417 GCA_003731715.1 Anabarilius grahami
GTGTGTGTTCACGGTGTGTGTGTGTTCACTGCTGTGTGTGTGCACTTGAATGGGTTAAATGCAGAGCACAAATTCCGAGTATGGGTCACCATACTTGGCCACATTTCACTTCACTTCACTTCACTTCACTAAGACTGCAAGGTGCCACCCAAAATGCCACTGTAACAAATTGTTATGTAGAACAAAAATAACTGATGTGTTTTGTGTGTAGGATCATGTTAATTCTGGCCAACACGATAACCTGGTAATTATTCAAAACACAGAAACCAAAATTAAACTTTTCATGTTTCTGAAAACTGAAACCAAAAAGAAAGTTTTGTTAATTCAGTTTGGATAATTGAGTAATTTAACTCTTTATGCAGTTGAGGGTGTCGTGTTCTCAGGTGATAAATTTAATCATTTGATAAAGTGAATTCAAGTGATAAGTTCAATAGCAGCGAGCCGCCTCTTAATATTTAAGCTGAACAAATTTTACATATTTCTACTCATGGTGAAGTGTGTCCACACTGCTGACATGTTTACCTTAAGTAAAGTTCAGAAATTAAGCCATTCACAAAGCAACAGAACACGGTTGTCAGTCTGGTTACGTCAAAGACAATAGATATACAAAAATGCACTCCTATTACTTACGATTGGGAGAGACTGCAACGCGCAATATAGCGGAATACGTTCTGCCTTCTAAATAAAAGAGCCAATCGCCAATTGGTAAAGTCATTAGCTGCGTCCAAAATCGCGTACTGTTGAGTAGGTACTACATTTGAATATAAATTTACTTCACAACCATTGAAAAAGTATGTTCTGTAAAGTACAAATGCATGTAGTATGATTGAATTCGGACATACTACATCTGCCATGTTGTTACTGTCACATGACCTACCAGCGCCAGTTACGTCCCTTCAACTCCATTCACAAACCCTCTCCTGTGGCCTCATGGGATAGTAAAGTGTCCATCGTATGCGTACTTTAAAATCTCACCGGAAGTAGTAAGTCATCCGGGTACTTTTCACCTACTGTTTTTAGAATACTACGAATTTTACATACTACTCTGTTTCGCATACTGTTTTTCATGTACTATATAGTAGAGAAGTATTAGATTTCGGACGCAGCTATTGTGTCACTGCAGCTGCCTTTTAGAAGCGCTTAGGACTGCACATGCATATTGGAACAGACTTTCCTTGAAATGGACTTCGGTTAATTTGGTCATCTGAAGGTGTTAGATTCAGTCACTGTTCTCCACCAGAGCTGCTCCCATCAGTTTTGTGTTCTATGCACGACTCAAATGCTCCACACTCCACCCTGATATAAAAGCTGCTGTCAGTTAATGAAGATTTGATTGGACATTTGTGTGTCAAAACTGACTTTTCAGTTTTATGGACGGCACCAACTTGGATATTAGATGGTCACTCTTGCTATGGTTACTGGTTAGAGAATACGGGTTTGACTCCTGTTGCACATTCATACAGACAGTATTCGAGACTCTACTGTAAGTTGCTGTGTGAACGAGACTTTTCGAACCTTACAAATGTAAGTAAATGTGGTTGTCAGTCCCAAAAACTGACAGTGAACGTAGCCTAAATGACACCGTTTGGTCAATGATTTGGCCTTCTAAAACTATTTTGGTTGCCGAAATTTCTGTGCTTCACTTTTGTTAATTATTTTCATGATATGGCGATAACGATAAATGCCGAATTTGAACATTCGATTTTTGTCTCGATCGTCATTTTAAATGCTGCAAGTGGCATTTTGTCCCATTGCGTTGTGCTCTGTCTTTAAACTCATGTACTTATGTAAACACCTCCTAAAAATGTTTCAGATCAGAGTCAGATGAACAAATTTCATTTAGAAGCAGAAACTACATTCACAGTGCTCTTTTTGTCTCAGAAACCATGGCTGGTTAACCAGTGGAGTGAATCCATGTGGTTACACATGCATGCACTTGTTGTCACAGCTTTGGTGTGATTAGTTGGCAGAACTACACCAGGTCCACCCTTACGCCCCACATGTTGCGTTGTCCGGACAACCTCTCTCAGCATTTCCTGTGCAGAGCTTAAAATTTAATTACAAATGGGTATTTTCTCTTTCTCATACAATGCAACTGTCAATGGCCAAGTGCTCCCTCCTCAAGCACAGAGCCGGGTGTTTATCTCTGCGGGTGAAAGGAGCATACTGCCTCCCTTTCCATTGGGGCTCTGCTTTTTGGAAGAGTGTTTGTTTATGTGTGAGAGATGATTTTGGTGGGCGGATGCTTGATACTTCAACTGTGGGCTAAATAGATACATTATGCAAATTTGTCTCTGATGTTGTTTACCATCCATAGACTGACAGAAGGCCTTCATGACACTATCATCAAGGAACCAGTGCCAAAAAAAAGTCTCTAAAAGGCTACCTGGTCTTGTGTAAGTAGAGAAGGATTTTAAATAATGCAAGTGGCATTTTGTTCCATTCAGTTTTGCTCCGTACTTAAATGCAAGAACGCATCTCATGTATATGCCAACTAAAAATGTGTTCAGTCAGGATCAGGTGTACCAATTTAATTGGTTTTCAAGCAGAAACCACATTTACAGTGCTTTGTCACAGTTTTTGTCTCTTTTTGTCTCAGAAACTATGGCTGGTTAACCAGCAGAGGTGTATAGAGTACCTGAAACCATACTTGAATAAAAGTACAGATAACTTAATTTATATATGAACTGCATTCATGTACTTGTGTAGTGAATGTTTCAGCATTATTGTAATGACAGAGTGGGTTTAATCTTTAAATGCTCTCAATCAAATAGTTCTCATGCATTCCATTAAGCAGTCTCAGCACCTTTTATGGTTAACACTCTACAGCTTTACTGAAAGGTGGAGTACAGAGAATCACTCCAGATTCTTTGTATCGCGAATCAAGAGTCGATGTATTGTCCCAGCCCTAATGTATATGTAATATGTTTCAATCAAGTTTTTTTTGTAACCTTATAATATTTCATCAAATGTCATCATTGGTTCTTTTGGTGAAAACGACAGACTTCTGTCTGGTGACGTAATTTAATTTGCTTTAACCCACCCAGACAAGCTTGTGTTCATGTTCCTCCATTTCCGAGTGCAATGCCCACATCTCAAAATCCAATCAACAACCAACACATAGAAAAAAGCCCTACATTTTTTCCTGATAATCTGTTACACTCGAATGTACATCACAATACAGAAGAAAAGATCTGACGCAACTTTGCGACTTTAAGGCATAAATATGCACGCTTTCGGGAAAGATAAGATACAGAGGTGCACACTCTAAAATTGGCATTAATTAAAAACCTTTTAGCCCTGGTTTCACAAACAGGGCTTAGATTAAGCCAGGATTAAGCCTTAGTTCAATTAGGACGTTTAATAAATTTTTATAAACATGCCTAAGAAAAAACATTACTGGTGTGCATCTTGAGACAAAACAATGGCAAGTTGCTTTCACTAAAACAGCTCACACATGCATTTTAGTCTGGGACTAGGCTTAAGTCTTGTCTGTGAAACCAGGGGTTAAAGTTTTAAAATTAAAAGCTTAAAATTTTACAAGGCCACTTGCTGAACAAACAACCAAAAAAAGCCATGCATTATGCCATACTGTTAGTTCTGCAACACATTCAGGTGTTATAAATGTAGACCTGCCCATAAGAACTAGTGCCTTCTGATTCCTAAAAGTCTCTGCAACGTTTATTCATTTTTCATGCACAGAAGCTGCCCAATCCTAACCAGGTGGGTGCAACGAAAATACTAGGTTTGTAAGGCAAGAGTTCATTTAAATAGTTTCTCTGGTTGTCAAGTGCGCCGTCGCTGCTTGAATGTGTGTGCTTTGAAATGGTAATTCATCTGTAGGAGTGAAGGAAAAAACGCACCACTGCTCTCAGGTAACCGCAGTCGCTGTTGAGAATGGGATTGGGGTTGTTTGGGAAGCTTGGTTTTGATAAATGTCACCTTTTTAAAAACCTATTTATGACTGATATGTGCTCAAATCACAATGTCAACCCTTCTAATGGAGCACAAAAAGTAGGTAAGTCTTTCAGCCCTGGATCTGGGAATCAAGTGGGCAAAGTTTTCCAAGAGCCAGAGGGACTTCAATCCAGACATCTTGTGAAAGAAGCTCTGCTTGGATGTATCTGTGTCTTGGCTCGAGAGTTGCGGAATGATTCCACACTAGAAAGAATGAAGTAGGAGGAGAAGAACGCTTCAATGAGACCCCATCTTACGGCGTCTACTTGATCTCCATTCACACACCCTCAGGCTATGCAAGCGGCTGCTGATTGGTTTGTCTCGTAGACTGCAGTCGTTGCATTAGTGTGCGTGTGTTGCCTTGGTGTTGATCACGTGGTGTACTGCAGAACTCCCGAAGGACCATACTGTTTATCTTTCCCCAGCGATGGAGCTGCAGCATGTGTGTTACGCAAAACACAACACCATCCTCTATGCTTTTTGCTTAATTGATGGAACAAACCTCTCCAGGCAGCTGGAGACTGAATTAGCTCAGAGAGTTGTTTGCCCAGGTGAGGGTGTCTCAGAGCAGTCATCTCATTCCTACCATGCTGTTGTCTAAAACACCAAAGCAGGATACCAGTAAGCAAGTATATACATTTGACATTTGCAATCGAGATTGATAGCAAGATAGAAATATTCAATTACAGAGCTCCTCTGCAATTATTGCCATTGTGAAGGAGAGAGACTGTCAACAGTTGGGGCTTTTTTGCCATCCTACCGAGTGAAGCTTCCCATGGTGTAGCTGTACGGAATGACATGTCATGGCATGCTTTCAGCCCACCATTTGCACCATAAGTGAAAGTAAAGGTATTTCTGCTTCATTACAGTTGCGACTGACACCTCCGGAGCTGATATATTCTCAGGTCTTTGACGTCTTCAACAATTTGTTTGGCATTTAAATGCTGTTCTTACATAGAGTTTTTGTCTTGTTTCTAGTCAAAATATCTTAAAGTTCTTAAATCAAGAAGCATTTTCTTGACGAGTAAAAATTATTTTCTTGTTTTCAGGAAAAATAAGTCAAAATTAAGTGAGTTTTTCCTTAAAACAAGCAAAATAATCTTATTTCCAAACCAAAAATAAGATATATAATCTTGTTTTTAGTTTGGATTTAGATTATTTTGCTTACCCCATTGGCAGATTTTTTTGCTTGTTTTTAAAGGAAAAACTCACTTAATTTTGATTTATTTTTCCTAAAAACAAGAAAATAATTTTCACTTGTCAAGAACATGCTTCTTGATCTAATCATTTTTAGATATTTGGACTGGAAACAGGACAAAAATTCTAAGTAAGAACAGCATTTTTTGCAGTGTGTGAAGTCCCACACAAGTCCCATATTCCTGACCAAATAGTCTGTCCCTTTAGTTTCTGTTTTCTGTTTAAGCAAAGACTGCAAAGGGAGATATTTTCTTTTACAGAAATCGCTTTTTAAGGACTGGTAGGGACTACAACAAGTTTTTTTCCTGGGTTGGTGACATCACAAACCCCAAAATTTACATAAACCCTGCCCCCGCGAACACGCAATAAAGAGGGTGAGGCCATGTTGGGCTGTTTTAGAGAAGAGAAAGAGTTGTTGTAGTAGAGTGTTGTTACCATGCCCTCATTTTAGGCCGGACTGTTTCACAAACGAGGGTCAATTCAACTGTGGATTTGAACAAAAGATTAACATGACGGCACATGCTAGTCGATGAGTTGAATCAACTCTACAGCAACTACATAAATTTATCCACTAACCGTTCAGAAACGTCCAGTTGTATTCTATAAGTTGTAACTTCTTCCTTAGTCTCTCCTTCAGTGTCCGACTCCGGTTTGAACAGTGTAAGGCTGAACACCGTTACTGACAATCGTCATTTTGGCTGCGTGAGATTCTCCAGCTTTGTTGTTGTTGAGCAACCGAAGCGTGAGCTGTTAAAGCTCCGCCCTCTTCTGGAAAGGAGACCAGGAGCAGCAGCTCATTTGCATTTAAAGGGACACACACAAAACAACGGTGTGTTTTTGCTCACACCCAAATTGGGGCATATTTGACAAGCTATAATTAATGATCTGTGGGATATTTTGAGCTGAAACTTCACAGAAACATTCTGGGTGCACCAGAGACTTGTATTATGTCTTGTAAAAGGGGCACATTAGGACCCCTTTAATAACACTGTTAAATGTAATTTTTTTATCAAATCTTAAAATGAATATGTATTTTTCATACTGTGCATTATAATGTTGTGATGCCTAAATTCACTTGTAGCATTTAAAATGACTGGTTTTAGTTTTCAGTGTTTTGTTTTTAATTTATTTGGATAAAGTAGTTGTCATTACTAATGTTTTTCCCCTTTGTAATCATACCATCAGCGACTTGGTAAGATCACCCAGAGTAAACGAATGCAGTCATCCTAGAGCCACCCTACATCAATTATTTGGTTGTAGGTTTGGTTTACATTAATTATGCTAGTATCATTGCTTGGACTGGAGTGAATCATGGCTCTGTGCAGTTTAGGTCATAAAAGCATCATAGTTTGACAGTTCTTTTTTTACATTATTTCATAATGCTGGACTGTCAGCACTTGTCCTTAGAGCTCAATTATCTCTGAGCTGCCATCAGCGCATCCCGAGCTAATACATAATTCAAACTGATTATTACTGTTTATTTTATCATAAAGCACAACTATTTCTTTAACATTCTGTCATTTCTATAATTTGGTAAATTTTGTCTTTAAAGCACCTTCTACAGCCATAGACATCCATAAAGATGTCTTTGGCCATTTTGTCACATCTCACTTTTTTCGACCATTGCATATGTGAGACTGGTTAGTTGACTTGTTATTTAGATGACTAGTTAATTTTGAAGATGTGTAGTTTTGCACATCCCAATATATGCCATTCAGCATAATCTTATTTTCTGTTACACACTCTTGTTCTCATTCTTTGGCAGCTGAATACAGTAGGCCTGCTTTAGTCTATTTTTTTTCCCATGGCTATGTGGAATGCCATGTGTTCCAGTCCAGGGATTCACAGAAGGTCTAGAGGCCCTGCTAAAGTCGACAGGGGGACACACGAAAGCGCCTCCTAATGTGGGTCAGTGCAGATTCAGGGTGGACAGATACACCTCTGTGCTCCTCGTTCACCACACACACACATACATTATGTAGATAATTTAATTTGAAACAAGCCTTGCTAATGCTTTTTAGACAGACCCACAGTTGTATGAACTCTATGGAGTTAACAGAAGGTTTATTTATTTAACACACTTTTTTTGGAAATTGTGAGTGCTGGGTGGCACAGTCAGATTTCATCAGTTCTTTGAAGCTGATTGTAACTGAAATAAATTTAATTATGCAGTGTCATAATATGTTGTCCCAACTGTCGGCTCAGAAAGAGTGGGCGCTGGCAACGTTTCAAGAGCATAATGGTGCCAACTGTTAGAATGCACCACTATGGAGTACAGTAAGACTGTGTTTTGTTGCTATTCATCATATTTTTAAAGATGTATAGGATGTTTGTAGCTCAATGATTAAGGGTGTGTTCACACTTGGCAGGTTTGTTTTGATTAAAACGAACCCTGGTGCGTTTGCTTTGTTAATGTGGTTCATTTGAATAAGTGTGAAGGCTGCCATCTGAACCCTGGCGTGTACCAATCAAGTGGACCGAGACCGCTGAAAAGATGGGTCTCGGTCCTCTTCCAAACGAACTCTGGTGCAGTTTGAATAAAATATTAACACATCACAGACCAAAGACGTGTAAATTTACCATAAACAGGACATGATGTCACAAGATGCAACCCTAAAAAGGACAGAATGCTCAAGCATACCTGTTTTTCTCGTCATAGTCACAATGTTGCCCTTTACAGTTCAGTTCAGGCATCAAGAACTGCGTCTCCTCACAGCAGATCTTCATTTGTGTGTGTGATGGAGGAATTCCCGCACTTGTTTTGACGCCTTTACACATTTTATAAGCTCTTCATGAGTTCTCAGCTAGTCAAAATACCAACATATGTAAGCTATGCTCATGCAGCAAGCACATATAGCCCAGCACACAGCATTGTTTTTTTTATGTTCGGTAAGTTCCGTCATAAAAGATGACCAATCAGGTTGTGATTGTATCCCTATGCCTTTAGGTTTGGTATCTTTGGGTTCAGTGTGAAAAGTGCTAATGTGAACGCTAAGCGGACCAGGACTAAATGTTTTTTTTTTTTGGTACAGACCAAATGAACTAACACTACACTGTCTAAACTGAATACGACAAACCGACCGTTGCAAAGCACATGGACTAAGTCAGAACTAGAACATTGAATCCGTTTACTGTCGGGAATTTGTTGTCGCGTTACATCCAGTGTAGACAGTATCACTGATTATAATGGGTTCTGTTGTCTTTTGATGTGTCACACCGCTCGCGTCCGGTGTAGAAAAGGTGTAAGAAAACCAAACTACAAGTGTGAACATACCCTTAGGCCACTTTACAATAGTGCGTTTTCATTTTAAAACAGCTTTTTAAAATGAAAACGATCCTTCTACAATGGTGTTTCCACAGCGTTTCAGAAACGATCTCTGTCTACACTATATGACATTTCATGCACACTGGGCATGCGCGTAGAAGTGTAAACAGTTGCCTCTTGCCAGTGTTGCCAAGTCCGCGATTTTGGGCTACTTTAACACTGTTGCCGCGGGTTATTTTTCATGTCCGCGGGTTGAAGCGACCCCAAATAACATGAAATTTAGCCTCTGGAATGCGAATTTTACCGGGGAAGCCCCGCCAAAAAGCAGATTTTACCCCCCCAAAAAACAAGTTATGCATTTTAAAAAGAAAACGCACTAGTGTAAACAAGGCCTAAGAAGCAGGCATGGTTGCAAGTTCAGTTCCTTTAAGTCCACTATTGAACAGCGAATAATGATCACAAATGCAACCTAAGTTATGGCAAGTTTTGGAAAGAAATTATTCTGCTCGGGTGGATTAAATTAATCATAAGTGACAGTAAAGACATTTGTAATGTTATAAAAGATTTATTTTTATTTTTTTTAAACAATGCTGTTCTTGTGAACTATATATTCATCAATGTATCCTGAAAAAAACTGCATCACGGTTTCCACGATAAAATGATTAGCAGCCCTACTGTTTTCAACATTGATAATAATAATAAATGTTTCTTGAGCACAAAAATAGCATATTAGAACGAATTCTGAAGGATCATGTGACTCTAAAGACTAGAGTAAAATATATGTTTAAACGCGCTCTATGTAAGAATGTCAGCTAGTGGTTGAAATGGGTACTGCAGTCCAAATTCAAAATATTGTTTGCCCCGCCCCCTCCTCCTCAGACTTGACACTCTCGCGGGTTGCCAGTTTGAAGACACGCAACCCACACAACAGGAGCGAGCTCAATTGACATTGGAAGGCGAGGAGACTTGCACACTGTACGATAATTAGTTGATTTATGATGAGTTGATATCGCGTTTTAATATGCTCCCGTTCATAGAGATTTTTAGATGGATGCTGAGGCTTTTTAGGTTGGGTAGAATCTGCGATCTCTGACCCAGTTTGTTCGCTGGCTTCCATGGCTGCAATTCGCGGCATGTGTTTTCCGCCAACTGGCAACCCGGGGTGGCGAAATACGATTGGGTAAATTGCCAAAGTGCAGTCTTGCACAGACCGAAACAAAAACAGAAATTCTGACACGGAACGCAAATTTCAAAGTAAAATAACTGGCTGTAGCATTGGTTTTTAGAGAAACGAATATGTGAACTGAGCATGTTTAATAAATATCTGCAAGCATATTATGGTATTTTTTTTATGCTTTAGTACAGTCAAAAACTTACATAGAGCACCTTTAAATAGAAACCAGTTATTTTAAATTGTAAAAAATATTTCACAATGGTACTGTTTTACTGTGTTTTTGATCAAATAAATTGGTGAACATAAGAGGCTGCCAAACTATTAAGACTGTGGCATTTGCAGTATCAAACTATAGAAATATGGATTATGGTTGACTAAATTCCTGTTTATCCAGTGACACACAAGACCTGCAAATACAGTTTTATTAATTCAAGAATGCATTCCTGTATTCAGTGTCACATACCAATACATTTCTGAAATGTGAGTAATAAAATTAATGTATTATTTAATCACATATTTAAAATAATGTACATAATGCTGGTCGTATTTTTGCTACAAAGCCAAAGAGCCTCGAATTTTGGTGGAACCTCTAGATGGGAAGGTTTTCCTTAACAATTCAGCTGTCATGTGGAGGCTGTGATTTGTTTTCCTTGATTTGTTTGCTCAAGCCCAAAGTCTTTCTCAAGGTCAGTTCACTGCTTTCTCTGAAGATTAGAAAAATAAGTGCATTGAATGGATCTAATTCAATAGATTGAGAGGATAAATTTAGACCAAGGGTGTTTTCAATATCGAAATTTCAGGTAACACAATACATGTTGTGGCTCTCTGGGAAATTATGATGTTGCTATGGTTTCCATGTTTTACCAGGGACAGTCTACCACTAAAACTGATTAAACCGATCTACATCCTGCACTGCGGTGAACCCAGTGACTACAGCTACTTTAGTTTAATCAAACCAGTCATAGACCTAAGCTACGCAGTAAACCAAGCTCTTAGAAGAAAAGGTTCTATATAGAAGCTTAAAGGGTTCTGTCAGGCGCTTCATATATAAAACATTTTAGCGGTTCCCATCATGAGATCATTTTATGGATTTATTATGCAGAAATGTTAAATGACCGATAGAAATAATCAGGGTTGGAAACGAATAAACTTTTGTGTAGTTATGCCATTTTGAATTGAAAATATAGCTGTATTTTACATGATTCATGTAATGTAATTCATAACAGTCAATGTGACAAGACAAGGAGCAAATTAACAAAGCTGTTTTCATCATATTAGGCATGAGATTAATAATAAATGTGCACATATTGTGAATTAATTTAATAAACTTAGTTTATTAAAATGGTTTTAAGATGCGTTTTGGTCAATCGGATCACAAGAAGACGAGACATACCAGTTTACACCTGGTGTTTTAATATGTCTCTTTTGTCCATTTTCAACCATTTCTTTCCTGATTTCTTTGAGGGGAGGGTCTATGGGCGGGTAAATGTATGGGTTTTTCAGATGTTTCGATTTAGTGGACAGAATGAGCTTGCTCAATGGGCTTGACATTAACACCCGCCAACCCGCCAAATGCGGGTAGATTTCAGCTGTGGTGGGTAAGACAGCCACTCCCATTAGCCACTTTGGCGGGTTGAATATCATTTCAGCCTACAGCCTAATCAAAGGTAGCCAAGCTCGTCGTAGCACAAAATTACAATCCTATCACAATTCCTTATCGATTAACTTGCAGCTAGTGAAGGCGGGATAGGCAGAATCGCGCTGAACGGCACACAACATAAGCGCTCTCTTGCGTGCGCTCTCTCTCTCTTTCTGTCGCATGCGCGATCAGTTCTCCTTGCGCCTAAATAGTCAAATACACGCACACACAGATGTCAAAATGTCCATCGTGTGGAGTATCTCGCGTGAATACAGTCGGTTATGGCTTAAGTGTACGTAAACAGGTGGGTAAAAACTGGATATGTGTCAGTATATTACGTCCATGCATTCAGCAGCCCCCAAATATATACCTGTCTGTCATTAATGTTAATCAAACAACAAAAGATGTTAAATAAATGTTAAATCTGAAAAAAGAGTTTAGGCTATTTAATTTACTATTGTATTTGTAATTTGCTAATTTGCTGCTTTGTTCTTTTTATGTAGCCTAAAACAAAAATAACTTATACAATTATTATAAAATTTATATTATGGTCATATTACCCACCCGTACATACCATCTGATATACCATGTAGGCCTAGTCTTGATTTAGGAGGTCAATCTGCATTTGAAAGTTTGAAATCTAGTTTGAAATCTAGCTAATGAAGTAAAATGACTTAAAATCAAGTAATTTTAGCACGCCAAAGTCAGCTTTAATCATATAAAATGTAATTTCCCAACAGTAAACATACGGAGAGTAGCAGCTTTCATTTCTTTCATGCTCTGATAGACGCAAGACCACTCCGAATGCGGTGAGTGCATGTTAGAAATCAGGAATGGTGAGAGAACATTGTGCTTGGTACATTTTTCATCTTCAAACCAAATTTGGGTATTTAGCCGACAAAGTTTAAATCCCATCTGAGGTTTAAACTTTGTCGGCTTTGTATTGACATATAATTTATGCTACTGCCCACTGACATAGTTTTAAAGCTATTGTTACCCGCTTTTGGGCCTTCAAACATCTTAAAATTTTCTCAGAGGAGCATAATTCTGAAAACCCCTAGCAAGATCAATTTGGGGACCTCGGTAATTATAAAACCTGCTAAAAATATCAAAAAAACTAAACTAGCCGATGTCAGTATTCGGCTAGTTGGACAAACTTCAACTAGTAGTCCAATATGTGACCATCTCGATTTTGAACCTGGCACAGAAACTAGAGTGTAAATTGGGAAAAGATACTGATGTTAGCTCTCTGCTTTCAAAGTGTAATTAGACCACTACTGCTAATTAAAATAAAATGCTAATTATAGCTAATATTGCAGTAGGTCCCAGCTATATCCCTAATATTTTTGGAAACGCATGCAGAGTGATGGAGAATGATCTGAGTGTAAGCAGACACCAGCGCTCGATATTCTGTTCATGTTCGTAGGCAGTTTAGTGCGTTGGAGGCTGTCTGTCAGCAGAGCGTGTAGATGTCATTATGCTGCTATACTCGTCATTGTTTACTGCCGAGAGGAGGAAGGAGAGTGCTCTTTCTACAGTATTACATTGTTCCCGTGCCGAGCACTTAGTCATTCATGACTGCAGCTGCTCGCTGAGACCAGAGGCACTTGTTCAGAATAAACATATTCAGTCCAAACTACTTTCTAGACACCAGCACAGATTGAAGTAGTCGGATATTCTGACCTGTGAGTAACGGCACGACTGACTTGTGTTGGTGCAAAGTGCTTGTATGCTAATGAATCCAGGTGTTGAAAGTGATTTAAAGTGTAATTTATGTAATGTTGAACCTTTCAGAAGTTAGCAGCAAGTACTTTCGACTCTGGGCCACTCGTTAGTACATTTTTGCAACACTCTGAATGCATTTCTGATGCAGTTAATGACTGATTTCAGAAGAAGAGGTGTTAAAGGGTCCACGTGTAATTAAATTCTTTAGTGTTAGCAGTGGAAATGGCTCTTGACACAAGGATGTTCTGGTAGTGATGTAAATGAAGGAGCTTTCTGTGTGTTTGGTGTCATTGATTAAGCCCTTGCCTTTTGGATGATTAAATATTTTAATATTTTTTAAATATTTTGTCTTATTTAATTATGCTTTCAACTACCAATAATAGTGTGGAAAGCCAGAGGCTTACCGTTAAACATCTGTTTGTTTACTCTAGAATGTGCATTTACATTTGCGGGAGTAGCCTGAAAATAAAAAACATTTATATTCAACTGTGTTGAGCCCTTGGATGAATGGATAGATGGATAGATAGATAGATTTCATAGATAGATAGATACCACGAGATCTTGCGAGATTAAAATGTGACGAGATTTCTCGTGGAGGTGAAAAGCAGTCTCGTAATAGCCTATTGACATGACGGAGTACGAGGGTGAAATTAGGATAGAATGTGCCACTTCTACATTTACATTACGCCTCCACTGTCGTTTTGCTTTTTATAAAAAATAAAACTATTTAATTCAGTTGGATAACGGTCGCTTCAATTCCATCCAGCTCATCCAACACGAGCAGCAGAGTCGTACGTAGTGGAGCAGGAATCAGAGTTCACTGATCATGTGACGAGAGATGACTGACAAGACTATGGCGGAGCACTCGTTGCACAACAGAGCCAGTTAGGAGGTCAAAATTTGTAGAAGCTCATAAATCATGTACAGATCTACGGTCTGAAGAGACTCATATGAAATCATACAGGAGAGTCAGTTGAGTTTGTGGCAAAACCTTTTACAGTGCTTGAGTGTTGTCTTTTACTGCATATGATAATTCATACTCAGAAAGTTGACATTCATTACAAGATGATTAGTTAAACCATTTCAAATGCACCTGCAGACTATTTTTCCAGTCATGTATTTCGTCATTGAGAATTTCTTAAAAATACTGTGTAAAAAATTGTCTCGTCTCGTTCTCGTGTCTCGTCTCGTGAGCTATATATATATAAAATCCTATACAAATATTTTCTTTATCTTAATATTTTTATGTAATTATTATTTTTAAGACCACACGGGTATGCTATATTGTATCTTAAGCTTCTCTTGATCTTCAAACTCTTGTGTTTCCCTGGCAGTAGACAGTAAACAAGTCTACTGTCTGATTAAGTCTGTATTTATAGCTGCTTTCAATTCAACCTCATTAGTCCCTATGGAGTGCTAGTTTATGTTTTTCTTTATTGTTTACCACACTCCTGTGACTATTTTCTTTTTTCTTTTGCAGAGGAAATCAAGGCGGAATCTGAGAAATTAAGGTAAGTCGATATCTTATGCCACACCCCAGCTGTTGAGATATTGAATGTGTATTTCAAATCTCCCTTCATTGTTGTCAGGTTCAATGCTTGTAATGCAGCGCTGACATTTTCCAGAGAGTAACCACACGTGGCCCCTTTGTGTTTTGGCTGCTGCCCTGCCCTCATTGTGATTTGTGAGTGTGTGTTCAGTGCCAGTGAAAAACACCCCCTCGCAGCCTGTGTTGTTAATGTGCTTGGAGACCTTGCTGTGACTAGGACACAGGAATGAGACGTACTGTGCTCAGGGCTCTCTGCAGGGCTAGGGCAGCCTGTTCTGAGGTCGTACCTCACCTCCCTCAGCCCTTGATCTCAGATGGATCCTAGGGACAGCATGCATTCACCCTCTACATACATTCATTCACAGCTCACCTGTTTCACCCCATCTGTCTTGCTTTTACTTCCATGTCCTTGTCTTTTGGTATTTCTCCCCTTTGTTGCTTACAGATTTCTGTTTTGAAGCAAGGAGCACTCCTTCCAAGCAGTGGTTCTATTTTTAGTATATATACACACACACACACTACCTTTCAAAAGACTTTTGTCTTTCAATGTTTTTGTTTATTCTTACTAAGTTTACATTTATTTGATCAAAAATAGAGGAAAAATGTATATACAAAGTTATTCTGTCTTCAGTAGGGTTGGGAATTCTGGAATCAGATACTTAAGGCCAGAAATGGGATTGTGAAATAAAATTAATTTAGATTCCGCTTGTAATGTGATTTAAAACCAGTTTCAAGCGCATAGGTGTGCACAGAATGCCGCCCCTCATGTAGTGCGCATTACTGAATTGAGATCTCATACGCATATTCTTGCGCTTGAACGCACAAATACACACAAAATTATGTCAAAATATCCTCGTAAACACAGTCTGTTTTGTCTTAAAGCTGCAGTCCGCCATTTTTCCTCTTTGTCGCCATCTCTTGTTTGAAACCTGCAATTGCAGTCATATGCGGAACAGTTATCTGTACGTGCGTTGTGCGTCGGCACAGCTCGTCAGTGCGGATGAATCTAATGTTTGCTGTCAGTCATCGCGCCGGTGGATACTGAATTTCAGAATCACAGATTCTACGTCTTGAAAGTATGACCAATATAAGAATTTTCACTGGAAAATATCATCTGAACAAGTAACATGTCTGCCACTTTTGTTCTGGACAACTGAGGAAAAAAGCATTAAGCCTACAGTAAATCGCACTGCCAATGATGATTAAATCTAACGATCGCTTAGCTCGGATCACGTCAAACCATGCAAATTATTATTATTGTTATATTGTTCTCAAATTGTAAATGTTTACAACATCAGCATTGCGTGACTGTGTATTTAGTGTGTATTAGCGTTACCTGTAGATTTCAATGTCTGTAGCCACTCCACAGTACGAAGTCTTTTGCTTTTGACTACGGGTGAATCTCCAGTTGTCACTGATGATTGTCATTTGGATCTTTCTGGATTACAATCCGCCATCAAAATGATAAGTTTAATTATTTCAGCTGCTGTGAGAACAGGCTATAAATGTGCTGCTACCGGCAGCATCCTCACCCAACCGACTTGCCTGAACTCCTTCTTTCTATTTACGGACGTGATGTAATGACGCACAGAGGAACTGCTGCATGCTTAAATTTCCCGCGGAAATCCACCGTGTCTCTCTTATTATAAAACATTATTACAAGCTTACCGTTGTGAATCGAGCTAAGATAATGAGATGGTTTTGAACACTGGCTGGTTATGTACTTGCTCAAAAATTGATTTTGGATCATTTTTAACCCAAAAAAGTTGCGGAACTGCAGCTTTAAGTGAACGGAAACAGTTGAGAAAAAAAACGTGTAACAGTATATTGGATCCTGCATTATTTCCTTAAAGTGACAGCAGCCTAATAAACCTGCTGCTGTCTGTCATTAGTGTAAATCAAAGAAAATAAAACTGGAAAGCAATAAGAATCAGAATCGATAAGTAGAACCGGATTCTCTAAATTTTAAACGATACCCAACCCTAGTCTTGAGTGTCACATGATCCTTCAGAAATCATTCCAATATGCTGATTTTGGTGCTCAAGAAACATTAATTTTTTCACTGTTGTGCAGTAGATTACCATGTTAGCACACATTTGTCGATTTGTACAATATAATGTCATTCAGTAGGCTTTATTTTTTGGGACATTTAAGATTTAGAAAATGTCAAATGTGTGCTTTTTGTGATATTTATCAGGAACGTCATGGATTTAATGCAGGTTAAGCTGTATCGACTGCATCTGTGGCATAATGTCGATTACCACAGAAAATAATTTTCTCTGGGCCCCTGGAATTTTCAAAGTCAAAGAATAAACATTAAAATACTCACTGTTAGACATATACATATTAACATATACATATTAACACATATATATACAATAACTCAGCACCATGCATCATTAAACAATAAAAAGTATGCGCTTGAAAATTTAGCTTTTTCTCTTACCTATCATAGTCTTCCCTTGTTAAATGCATTACATTTTTTACAAATTGAAGCACTGGGGAAATCAGCATGCCACAAATGCTCTCATAAGATCTTAACTTGTAATCTTTTAAAATAGCACTAGATGATTCTCTGTTCCCCAGATGTCTCATCGTTGCACTATGCTTACGGGCTATTTGTGCTCTTCCTGATTACCGACTTGGTTTAACTCTATGGAAACAAGAATCCTCAGAAGAGTTTGTTTTGGTGAGGGCAGAGAGAGAGAAACAGGGAGAGTTCAGGCTAAATGAGAGATGTTGTGAGGTAATCTCTGGACCCAGTGGAACTCTAGTCTTTTCCCTTGTAGCCTGACTACAGCTCAATTTATGTCAATTATAAATATGAGCTGGCTAATCCCTCCACAGACAGATTAATGAGATTGAATGAAGGAGAAGTGAAGAGAGTAGAGGAAAGGAGGGGAAGAGAGTCGAGCCAATGGGAAGAGGTTTATTATACTGTATCATGCAGCCTCCCGCTGACTCAGCCTGAGACGCGCCAGCTAACTGCGACCTCACAGCCACAGCAACACAGCACGGCTAATGGGAAAGTGTGTACTTAGTAAATTGTGAATAAGGTAGTAATTTGGGGTGTAGTACACTCTTAAAAAAATTTCTTTATTCTCATCAATGGTTCCATGAAGAACCTTTAACATTCTTTAGAAACTTTCAATAGCACAAAAGGTTCTTTAGACTGGAAAAAGTTTCTTTGTTATTCAAATGTTCTTCACACTAAGAAAAAATGGTTATGTTAAGAACTGTTCACTTAAAGTTTCTTTGGGAAATACATGATATTCCATAAAAGGTTTATATATTGAAACAACCCAATTACATGAATTAAAATCGTACTTGTCTGGATTTAAGACAAGTTGGTGTCACAGCTAGTTTGTAGTTTGAGGAATCAAACGAAAGCAAATTTCATAATAACTTGCAGGAATAAATAATGTAGAAATACAACCTCATAACGTATTAATGACATAAAACAATGAACTGAATAAACTGAAGGCATAAATATGGAAACAGAACTGGTGCGTAAATTAACAAACAAGGGAACTAACAGTGACTTGGAACTAAGTCAAAATGAGCACAGGAAACACAGTGACCAAAACAGACTATAGACTTTACAGATGGAGGCTTTTCCTAACTGTTTATTTACGATGATTTTTAAGAACATTCTTTTCAGGAAATCAAATTCTTCATAAGTTTTGTCTTTAGAACAATCTTAAAAAAGAAAGACATGAACATTAAGAAATGTTTCTAAGAATACACATTTTTTCTTAAATTTATTCTTAAAGGGTTAGTTCACCTAAAAATGACATTTCTGTCATTAAGTACCCACCCTCATGTCGTCCCAAATCCGTAAGACCGTTGTTTGTCTTCAGAACACAAATTAAGATATTTTTGATGAAATCCGAGGGTATATGATCTACACATGGGAAGCAACGACATTGCACCTTTTGAGGTCCAGCAAGGCACTAAAGTCATAATTAAAACTGTTGAAACTACAGTGGTTCAACCTTAATAATAAGTGACGAGAATACTTTTTGTGCCGGCCAATACCGAGCCGCCGTACGGACGTAAACACTGAAGCTCTGCAAAGAAAATAGTGTAGCAGTATGATGGGACAGACGAATTTGTTGAATAAAGTCGTTATTTTTGTTTTGTTTTTGCACACAAAGTATTCTCGTCGCTTCATAATATTAAGGTTGAACCACTGTAGTCACGTCGCCGGTTTTAACGGTGACTTTAGTACCTTTCTGGAGTTGCAATGTCGTTGCTGCCTATATGTGGATCTTCGATTTCATCAAAAATATCTTAATTTGTATTCCGAAGACAAACAAAG
Source organism: Anabarilius grahami (assembly GCA_003731715.1). Classification (NCBI taxonomy): domain Eukaryota; kingdom Metazoa; phylum Chordata; class Actinopteri; order Cypriniformes; family Xenocyprididae; genus Anabarilius; species Anabarilius grahami. The sequence goes on from RJVU01057542.1 coordinate 1,941,528, forward strand.
GTCTTACAGGTTTGGGACGACATGAGGGTGAGTGCTTACTGACAGAAGTTTCATTTTTGGGTGAACTAACCCAAGTTAGAAAGTTAGAAAAAAAAATTGTGAATCATTCAAATTCATTAGTTCACAACTGACTTTGGTTATGTCCAATCCTGCAAACTTTTTTGTGATTTATACTTTAATTTTGTAAGACTTAAATCAGTGTATTTACTGACTGATTGTTTATATGACAACTTGCATATACATAACTCTCATAACAGAGTTTTGTTGTAATAAATGACATGATGGAATCATAATCAACCAATCTGAATACTCTGATTTGAGGCAATCTAATCTTTTATGCTATACGGATAGCATGCAAATGCATGTTTCCCTTTCACTCCTTTGCTCTCTGTCACTCTCTCTTTTCCATCATGTCCCTTTAGTGCTCCATTTTACTCTCCATCACTCTTGGTCTCTCTACTCAACTCCATTCTTTTTATCCCCCCCATCCTCCTCTCGGTGTCCCACTGCTCTCATCAACTCATCTTGCTGAAGGAAATCGTAAAGCTCTGTCCTAGCTATAAAACAGCAGTCCCAGCCTCTCCAGCTCCAATGCTCATCTTAAGTTGATACATATACAGTACCTGTCAATAGTTTGGAAACATTACAATTTGTTAATGTTTTTGAAAGAAGTCTCTTTACATTTATTTAATCAAAAATACAGTAAATACAGTAATATTGTAAAATATTATTACAATTTAAAATAATTGTTTTCTATTTTAATACATTTTAAAAATGTTATTTATTCCTGTAATGACAAATCTGAATTTTCAGCATCATTACTCCAGTCTTCAGTGTCACATGATCCTTCAGAAATCATTCTAATATGCTGATTTGGTGCTCAAGAAACATTTATTATTATTATTATTATTATTATTATCAATGTTGAAAGCAGCAAAAACTGTAACATTTTTGTGGAAACAATGATACCATTCAAACATTCATGGTAAGATTTAAAAAAAAGAGAGAAATTAATACTTTTATTCATCAAGGATGCATTAAATTGATCGAAAGTGACAAAGGCATGTATTATGTTATGATGATTATTCTATTCAATAAATGCTTTAATAAATTTAATATACTTTTAATAATTGCAAATATATACTTTTAATTGAACCTTCTATTCATCAAAGAATCCTGAAAAAAGCACCATTTCCACAAAAATATGAAGCAGCACAACTGTTTCAACATTGATAATAATAAGAAATATTTCTTGAGTACCAAAATTCTGCTTTGATCACAGGAATAAATTACATTTTACAATATATTCACATAGAAAACAGCTATTTTGAATTGGAATACTATTTCACTGTTTTTACTGTATTTTTGATCATATAAATGCAGCATTGGTGAGCACAAGAGACTTTTTTCAAAAACAAAAAATAGTACATTACTCATCTGCCATAATACAATGTAATATCTTAAATGATCCTAACTTGGGAGCTTTTTTCGGGTAACACTGATGTGCATTTAATTGCAATATATTCAATAATTTATTCTAATTTGTTTAAAATGATTGTCAACCCCTATTCAGTTAAACTGATTGACGCCTTTGTTTTTGTTTTGTAGCCCACCGGCTGGGGACAACAAGTCAAGTTCCAGTACTCTGCCGCCAATCAAATCCAAGACCAACTTCATTGAAGCAGATAAATACTTCCTGCCGTTTGAGTTGGCCTGTCAGTCCAAATGTCCGCGCATCGTCATTACCTCTCTAGACTGTTTACAGGTCAGCGCCTTACAACAAACTCATGACAGGATGCTTCTTATGATGAGGATGTTTCATCTCATGCGCTGTGTTCATGATTTTTCAGAAACTCATAGCATATGGTCACCTGACGGGGAGCGCTCCAGACAACACAACCCCAGGAAAAAAGCTCATCGACAGGATCATAGAGACTATATGTGGCTGTTTCCAAGGACCACAGACTGATGAAGGCGTCCAGTTACAAATTATAAAGGTCAATTATTTTTTTTATGTGTGATTGCTCATAAACGTGGAGCAAATAATGCCATGTTTTGGTTTTTAAATTCAGAAATGCTCAGTGAAACAATGTTTGCTGTAGGGTATTTGGGTGATGTTCATACAGGAACATCAACATTGCAATATTAAAGTACATCTAGAAGGTATATCAGAAGTATCTTCAATAAGAGAATTATTAAAATAATGTAGTATTATTATTATTATTATTATATGAATTTCTATAATAATTTTTATTAAATTCTAAATTATTGTGACAGTCAAAATATGCACCAGAACACTTTCTATGGAGGCTTGTTTCTGCCACTAAATAAAAAATAAAAAAGGTAAATGCAACTTTTCATCTCACAATTTTGACTTCTTTCATCACAATTGTGAGATATAATCTCACAATTGCAAGTCAAGTCAGAATTGCAAGAAATATTTTTTTTTTGTGATTTTCTGAATTCTTTTTATCAGAATTATAGATATAAACTTGCAATTGTCAGTTTTAATCAAGTTTATATCATGCAATTCTGAGAAAAAAAAGTCAGAATTACAATATGTAAACTCACCGTTGCGAGAAAAAAAGTCAGAATTGTGAGCCAAAAAGTCGCAATTACGTTTTTTTTATTTTTTATTCAGTGGCAGAAACAAGCTTCCATACATTTTCACATTTCACATCTCATCCTAAGATAAACATTAAAATTATACAGAAAGGATCAAAACATAAATTGAACAGATAAAATATAAACTTGTATTTAGAGCAAATAAGCATGCCTTTTGTATTTGAGTGTGTAGTAGAGCTGCATGATTCTGGATAACTCACGATTTTTTTGTTTCGAAACGGAGATCACGATTCTCCCGGGATTCTGAACAGACAACTATACAAAATAACGTAATTTACTAGAGGTTCTGACAAAATGTTAATTGCTGCAGTCTATTTTGAATTTGAATGAATGAATGATTCAATGACTCATTCATAAATACTTCACTTGTTTCATTACTGGATGAATCAGCTTTTTTTGAACAAATCTTATAAATGAATGATTCAGTGACAAATACATTTTTAACACTCACTTATCGCCACTTGGTGGCATAACAATGTAATCAATACAATCGTTATTTGAAGCGCCATGTTACTTTTAAAGGTGATTTACTCGATTTAGATCGCTTCTGTAATCATCAGTGTTTATATCCGATTTGAAAACTTTTATCCCTGTTCTGTGATATGAATATTTGTAACAGAAATAACGATACTGTGTGGTTGAAAAGACTGTTTGTAAAGCTATTTCATACCTAAACATAACAACTGCTCTCTCTGGCTAAGAGGTAGTGCAAACTGATTTGAATGTTCTGGTGTGATTTTATAAAAGGTTTAAGAGACACAGGCGAATCGTTTAGAAATGAGATTGCATGGGTGTTAAAATCGAGATTGCAATTATTTAATGATTAATCGTGCAGCTCTAGTATGTACATACATCTTTCTGATTCTTTGTGTAGAACTGCCCTAACCTGTAGTGCTCAGATTTCCATAGCGTCATTTGCCTAAGCTATTATTTTACAAATCACATTGTGGAATGTAGAGTGGCAGGACAAACACGGCTCCTGAAAGCTGCTGAACTCCTTCATACTGCCACATGTCGAGCCTAATCTGTTTGAACTTTACCGAGATTCCTGCAGCTAAAGTAATAAATAATAGCGCTCCCAATATTGTCTGAATACATTCCTAGGATTTATCACTACAGTTGTGGCTTAACATTCCCTGCTGTGACATTTTGTGTTTGTTTGTCTTTGCTCCGGCCCCCTACAGGCCTTGCTTACAGCCGTGACCTCCCAGCAAATAGAGATCCACGAAGGTACGGTGCTGCAGGCCGTAAGAACGTGCTACAACATCTATCTGGCCAGTAAGAACCTCATCAACCAGACCACGGCCAAAGCCACCCTCACGCAGATGCTGAATGTGATATTCGCCCGCATGGAGAACCAAGCAGTGAGTGCATTTGACACTTCTCCTGTGGTAATAAGGGGAAATGACATCCTGATCTAACATCTCTTCTTTCTTTTTGGTTGATGCCTCTCCTCCTCCTCCTCCTCCTCCTCCCCCCTCAAAATATAGCTTACAAATCACAAGATCAATTGGTCTTTGGCATCAAGAAAGCGAGATCGTCAGGTAAAGAGTGACAGGACTGCCTTGAAATTTGCTTGATCTGAAGTTTTCTCTGGTTTGTGTACATCAGCTTCATCCGTCACTCTCGCACTCTGTCTCTCTCTTTCCGATCTCTCTGACGTCTAGCTCCAGTGTGCTTGCTTTGGCTTCATTGCGTTTTTGCCTGCTGTCGTCCCCTCCATGACATATGAGTTCCTTTCATCTGTCTTACCATGTTTATGTGTTGTGTAAGAGCTTTCTCTTGTACGTTAGGCCCGTTTACACCTGGTAGTAACATCCGTCTCGGGTGATTTGTTCACAAGTGGTCAGTGAAGACAGCTGTTGACACCTGGTAGTAACATGCATCTTTTGTGAACACGTTTGGAGTCTCTAATTTATGATGACATATGTTGCTCATTTTTTTCTTGAAATTATTTAGATATTGTTTAGCCCTTTTTGACTATATTCAGTATATACTACCATTTAAAAGTTTGGGATCATTAATATTTTTTTAAAAGAAGTCTTTTATGCTCACCAAGGCTGCATTTATTTGATTAAAAATAAAGTAAAAACAGTAAAATTGCAAAGTACTGTTACAATTTAAAACAACTGTTTTCTATTATATATTAAATGCACTTATGTGATGGCAAAGCTGAATTATCAGCAGCCATTACTCCAGTCTTAAGTGTCACATGATCCTTCAGAAATCATTGTAATATGTTTGATGCTCAAGGAACTTTTCTTATTATTATTATTATTATTATAATTAATGTTGAAAACAGTTCTACTACTGTGAATATTGTGATATTTTTTCCCAGGATTCTTTGATACATTTTTTTGAAACTGAAATCTTTTGTAACATTTATAAATGTCTTTACTGCCACTTTTGATCAATTTAATGCCTCCTTGCTGAATTTAAAGGGATAGTTTACCCAAAAATGAAAATGATGTCATCATTCACTCACCCTCAAGTGATTAAATGAGCAAATAGGAAGATATTTTGAAGAATGTTTGTAACCAAATAGTTGTGGGGCATCATTGACTTCCATAGTATGGAGAAAAAAATGCTATGGAAGTCAGTGGGGCCATCAACTGTTTGGTTACATACATTCTTCAAAATATCTTCCTTTGTGTACAGTAGAACAAAGAAATGTATACAGGTTTGGAACAACTTGAGGGTGAGTAAATGATGACAGAATTTAAATTTTTAGGTGAACTATCCCTTTATTAAGTGTTCTTTTTTTTTTTTTAAAGTAACGACCCCAAACTTTTAAACAGTAGTGTATATCTTGAAAATTTAAACTCTGAAATGGATTAAAGTAGAACAAGGGAACCATCATTTTAATCAAACGTTTGTTGTAGGTTCTGAATGTTGAATCTTTGTGTAAATGTGAAAATATAGCTGAAATAATCAAGGTTTTTTCAATGTATAAATAAAAAATGCAATGATTTTTAATTATTTTAATTATTTTATGCACAATCCATCATCATAAACCACAATATTTATGTACAGAATTTGTATTTTAATACATGAAGAATAATTCTCAGTGAAGAATTGTACAGAATCTTTTCAGTAGTGTTTAGGAAACTTGATAGCCAAGTAAAAAGCGCATTAAATGTGATATTCACAATGGTGCTTACTTTTTATGTACGGCTGCAAAATTATTGCTAATACATTGTGAATATTCGAAATAAAATAATTAGTTTTTCCTGAAATATACTTAATCTTTTTATAAACTGATGTTTTTTGATTGTCACACAATTATTTTAGTAGAGTATTAATAGTTGTATTAATATGGGTGTGTTAAATGATTGGTGTTGTCGAGGACACGTTTTAATGATCGGATAAAAAAAAAAACGTTTTAGACCTTTATTTACAGATGTATTTTGGTCTGTCATTTGTGATTAGATCATCCGAGATGGATGTTGAGACCAGGAGCAAACGCAATCTGTCTCTATCTTTGTGGTTTAGATGGCTGCATGTGGATGAGGACAGTGAGGTTCAGTTTAGATGTTTCACGCTGATCAAAAGGATGCCTCTATGAAAGGGAGGCTTGCGGTTTTGGCACAAGCAAAACCCATTGTCACGCAGTTTTAGAAGTCCGGACAGAGCGTGACACATTGTGACACAGCCAGACACATCATGCATAACTAATAAGCTGTACAATATTGAAGATGTGTTTGTTTTGCCAACACAGACCAGACCATATCAGACCACCTGAATTCAACTGAAAGCTCTGGAGAAGGGACTTTGTCCCTCATACTTTATTAATAAACGTTATATTAAAGGTCCTTCTTGGTTTATGGATGCATGCGGTATACTCAACAGTCTGCTTACTAACTAGGGTTCTATGGCATATCAGTACATAAAAGTTAAGAATATAACGGTTTCGTTCTGTCATTTATTCATAAAACAAATCCAGGTGCTATTTTTAACAAAAGTATTTGCACCCGTTGAAATGCAGAATTTAATTACTGTGTGCTGAGATTGATTGATTTATTTATTTTTTATGTATTATAACTATTATAACTACTATTTTTTATTTTACTATTTAAAGTAAGGTATCAGAGGCTAGTATTGTGCCAAAATGTTATTTATATATTTAAATTGAATTACTAAATCTTTTAACAGCTAAGCCCCAAGGTATTGCTTAAAGGCACAATAAGTAAGATTTTTCAATTAAAATATCCAAAAACCACTAGAACAATGTTATATATTTTGTTGACTTGTGTATTTACATTATCCCAAATGTTTCCAAGAATGTTTAAATCCAGAGAAATAAGCAATTTTAACCAGGACACGAATCGTGTTCGTGCGTTGCCTATCAATGACATCATACCCGCGTTACTCTCGATTTCCGGTTTTATTTTGTAGAAACCATGGAAACATCAAAGACGCTTTAATATATTAGGTGTTTTATTAGACAGTTAGACAACTGTTTGGATACATTAATCGACAGAAAACTAATCATTGTTATATAGCTCAACACAGTAAGTCTTATTTTTTAAATCTCATTTTCTTGATTTACTGCGAGTACCATGTTTTTCCACGCCTAATATCGATCTAGCTTACTGCAGTGTGCAACAAGTGTCTCATAGTAGCCGCCGAGCGATCGCACAACAACTTTCAACACACAAATGTGTCTAATACGATAAAACAGCTCTGCGTTATCCCACATACGCACGACCAGAAGAGGCGGAAGTGGCAACTGCTGCACAATTAAAGCTAGACTGCTCTCGAGGCGTGTGTTGCGCTTGTCTCTCATTAGCAATCGCTCCAGTGGCCTCGTTCCTCTCCAACGGTTTTCAGCCACACCCTGCTTCATACTACAGTAATGTTAATAAATCTTTAATACATTAGCTCATCTATGAATATGATTTCTGCCCGAGCCTTGTCGGATTCTGGCTGAAGACGCGAAGACAGCACCTCCCATGATTCCGCGAAATCAAGGTGTCATCAAGCTACGCCTTTGTTTTGAATACGCGACCTCTAGTGGCGAAAAACTACATATTGTGCCTTTAACTATCAATACCAAGGTATCACAGGGTGGTACTGTACCAAAGCCAAAATGTGATTAATGATCCAGCCTTATTGATATCGTCACTCTAGACATGTTCAGTTTGAAGAATAATATCTGTCACTTGGTCTGAAGTTGTATTAGCTACCAGTTACTTTCGGATTCAGTTGTTGTTCGTGGACTATTTGCACCCTGTGCAATCTATTTATTTAATTTTTTATAAATGATATTTGTCTTCTGAGACAGACTGTAAAATATTTATTTCGACCTAAGGTAAAATAATCAGTTTTGGATTGCATAACGTGGCATGCTTTTCGACACTGATGGCTGATTTTTTATTTTTTATTTTTTTTGTTCCACAAAAGAAAGTCATACAGGTTTGAAACTACACGAGGGTGTGTAAATGATGACAGAATTTTCATTTTACACTTATCCTGCTTTGAAACACCAACGTAAGCATGTGCGTAGTTCAGATTGTCGGTCCAGGTGCATGAAATCAAACCACCATCTGTCAACACAGACATTGTCTTCACGTACACTAAGATGCTATAAAGATCCTGGTCTTGTGTTTTTTTGTTTTTTAAATGATGGGAACAATCTGTATTCTTAAACACAATTATTTGCCTCCTGTTCAGAGAAATGGATGTACATCAGCTTGGCTTTGGGCTCCCGGCCGCCCAGGAGAGAACATAAGTCTATAAACTCCCTAAAATGACTTGACCTTGTGTGTATGTGTTTTGCAGCTGCAGGAAGCCAAGCAGATGGAGCGAGAGAGGCACAGGCAGCATTCTCCAGTCAGCCAGCAAGAACCGGAGTCTCCTGGACAGCGGCACACCGACACCCCTGGCAAAAGCCTCCCCACCGAGGCCAATGGTGGACCGGGACACCAGGGCAGCAAGGTCGAGCAGGGATCCCCACCGTACGAGAGTCCCGAGCCAGAGAACGGCACTGACTTCTCCCCTGTGGAAAATGAGCAGACTGAGGCAGACCAGGCCACTGCAGCGGCGCAAAGTAAAGAGAAGCATGCAAACATGCAGAGATTAATTTAGCTTTAGGGTTCCATGTTTATGTAAATGATTATGCTAATTTCTCTAAATGACTGTAGACACCAGTGGAATATTCTAGGAAAGTGCTTTTGTTATTGCCTATTCACTCCGTTTTAAATGTTACTAAAAATGTAGGGTTTAATAGGATGTATTCAGAAAGACGTTCACAATTTTTTATCAAAAATACATTTGAAAAGTCTTACATAGATTTAATTTTTCTGTTTGAAGAATTGTTTATACTCTTTTTAGCTATTGTTGTATTTATTTATTGATTCCACTTTGATTTTGCCATGAAAAAAGCCCGCACTGATGTGGTGTTAAAGGCATAGTTCATTCAAAAACTAAAATTCTGTCATTACTCATTTCATGTCATCCAAACCCATAAGACTTTGGTTAATCTTCCAAGCACAAATTAAGTTATAGCTTTAATAGCTTGCGCTTCGGTCGCTCAACAACAACAAAGCCGGAGAATCTCACGCAGCCAAAATGACGATTGTCAGTAACGGTGTTCAGTCTTACATTGTTCAAACTGGAGTCGGACACTGATGGAGAGACTCAGGAAGAAGTTACAACGTTTAGAATGAAACTGGGCGTTTCTGAACGGTTAGTGGATAAATTTATGTAGTTGCTGTAGAGTTGATTCAACTCATCGACTAGCATGTGCCGTCATATTAATCTTTTGTGCAAATCCAGCGTTGAATTGACCCTCGTTTGTGAAGCAGTCCGGTGTAAAATGACAACATGTCAGCAACACTCTACTACAACAACTCTTCCTCTTCTCTAAAGTAGCCCAACATGGCCTCACCCCCTTTGTTACATGTTCTTGGGGACAGGGTTTATGTAAATTTTAGGGTTAGTGATGTCACTAACCCGGGAAGAAGCTTGTTGTACACTGCAAAAAATGCTGTTCTTAATTAGAATTTTTGTCTTGTTTCTAGTCAAAATATCTTAAAGTTCTTAAATCAAGAAGCATTTTCTTGACAAGTAAAAATTATTTTCTTGTTTTCAGGAAAAATAAGTCAAAATTAAGTATTCCTTAAAACAAGCAAAATAATCTGCCAATGGGGTAAGCAAAATAATCTTAGTCCAAACTGAAAACAAGATTATATAGCTTATTCTTGGTTTGAAATAAGATTATTTGGCTTGTTTTAAGGAAGAACGTACTTAATTTTGACTTATTTTTCCTGAAAACAAGAAAAGAATTTTTTCTTGTCAAGAAAATGCTTCTTGATTTAAGAACTTTAAGATATTTTGACTAGAAACAAGACAAAAATTCTAAGTAAGAACAGCATTTTTTGCAGTGTAGTCCTTAAATAGCGATTTCTTTAAAAGAAAATATCTCTCTTTACATTGAACTTTGAGTGTCGTAACTTTGCAGATGTTGTTTATACTCTAACAGCAACATTACAAACTAACTAAAGTTAAAAAAGTGAAATCATAATCAACCACCCCTTAAAGCCATTCGATTCATGTGGAATCGTTTTACAACATCTTTATGATTATTTTGGATCTTCTAAGTTTTGGTTACCTGGACGTTCAGTGGAGGGCCAGAAACCTCTCAGGTTTCATTAAAAATATCTTAATTTGTGTTTCAAAAGTTAACCAAAGTCTTACTGGTTTGAAATGACATGAGGGTACGACATGAGTAAATGATGACAGAATTTTCATTTTTGATGACCTATCCCTTTAAGTTAGTAGCGTCACTATTTTTAGTTGGTTTCTCTCCTCCTCTCAACACTGCAAGACACACTCAAGCATCTCTGATTCCTAGTCATTATTAGTTAATCATGTATTCAGACTTGACATCATAATAGATGAGACTCCCTCTAATGATGTGACACTATTGGAAAACTGTGTCAGTGTTTCTCAGTCTTACGTAAGTTTAATAGCACTGCTTTCACCCGGTTACAGGCAGTATGGAGTTCCCTGTTAACAGCACTTATTAAAAATAAATTGGGAAACTGATAACGTGGATTTAATGTGACTACACAGTATGCTTTGAGGGAAAGTCCTCCTATCGCACAACGAATGACTGACTAGACAGAATTAGAAGCTTAACCGTACTCTGCTGTCTTTAAGGTGCGGCAGAGCATGGCCCGGATCCCACTGTGGAAGAAGAAAGCCCGAACTATGAAGAGAAGGCACAGGAGATTGTACAGAGCATATTGCAAGAAGTCGTAAACACAGTGGCTGGAGGCGAGTTGTACTCTTCTTGCTGTGAGAAGCTTAAAGGGACAGTTGGACAGTTTACCCAAAAATAAATGGTCATGCATTTATGCATTTGTATGTGTGTGTATACACTTCTGGGCCAAAAAAAAAAAAGGCAAAATGTTGAGTGATCTTTTAATGGTCTTAACCATTTTAATCACATATTACTGGTCAGGAAATTACCAAGAATTGCACAAATACTGTAGATAAAGTAACTTAGGATGGAATAGCCTTCCCCAACTTACAGACAGCTTTTTACAGGAAGAAGAGTCAGTGTTGTTCCACTCAAGGTTGGTGGCTTGAAGCAGTTCATGAGTAGTTGAAAAATGTCTCCCAGTTCGTTTGAGTTTAATGTGAGACCAAATATTCACTATAGTGTTCAAATCTGGACTCTGACCAGGCCAAAACATGGACTTGTTCTCAAGCCACTTATTGGTTGTCTTTGCAATTTGGCCATTATCTTGTTGAGAAATAACATCTGATCATTTCTCTTTAGATAACAACTTTTCATTTGTGGGAAGCAAGCCATTCTGCAATATTCTCCTGTAATACAAAGCATTAAATGACTTTTCACAGTGAAGTAGCTAAAAAGGCTCCCCACACCATGACACCTCTTCCTCCATTCTTCACTGTGGTAGAGATGCATTTATTATTATATTTCTCAACAGATTTTCAAAGACACCACTCTGGAGCATCGCCATACAACTCGTGCTTCACTGTGATTCATCACTCCACACACAATCTTTCCATATTCTGCCAAAAACTTCATTCTGTCTTTGTTGTTTTTCTGAGACACCAATGGCTTTTTAAGTAGTGCATTTGCTTAAATTTGGTTAATTTCCTGACCAATAATTTGTGGTTAGAACAATTAAAAGCTTAGTGTTTAGCCATTTTGGGCAGGGTAAAGACAATAGACATCGAAGCATATGGCACATAGAAACAAACAAAACAAAGCCATGTGCTCACACAAAACATGACATGAACACGCATCCGATGAGAGCCCTCACAAGACTGCGTGTCCACACAAAACGTGAAAACAAGAAAGCACATGGCTGATGATAAACCTGAACCGCGTGCAACACGGGAACACCTGTTCAATGAAAACTTAAACCAGGTGCTCTACAAAAACACTCGTGATGAGTGAATGAACTCTCAACCTGTGAGCTCCCAACAAGAGACAAAATTGAGCATGTTTAATTTCTGGGTGAACTGTCTCTTAAGGGAAGCAAATCTTATGTTGTTGGACATCTAGGCTAGTGGCTTTTTGATTTTGGTACTGATATACTTTTAACCATCCCATTGGACCCAGCCTGAAGTCTGTTTTACCATGTTCAGATATGAAGGTAAGCCGTGAGGGTGAGGGTGAGGTTGAGCCAGCTGAGGGCATTCCAAACTCTCTGGAAGAGGAGGGCGGGTTGGGCAGCGACAACGAAAATGTTCATGCCAACGGCATCCCTGGCACGCCCATTTCTGCGAGCTTCACTCCGTCCCTGCCTGACGACAGACTGTCTGTCTCCTCCAATGACACTCAGGTACCAATTTCCACTCCTGCCATGAAAGGTATAAAATAGAAAATGATTGTGCTTTGCAGCTTGTTTACACATATGTAATTGTTTTTAACTGCATTGTGTATCCAGAACTCTAACTACATTGAATTAACAGTTGAATTCTTCAAAATTAAATTTGTTGTTTGCATGTTAAACACCATGATACCCTCTATAATAACCTAATCATTTTGTCAAGTGTTTTATTACAATAAAAAGCTGCTTATTGTGAAATGTTTTGTAAAAAAAATTCTGTTTTTTGAATAGTCCTGGTGTATTTTGGGTTTGCTTATAATTAATAGTACCACGTTATACATCAAATCTGGATATTATTGGTATTTTGCTGATACAAACTGTATCTGGCATTTATTCAACATAACTTTAGTTTTTTCTTTCTGGGCTTCCCCATCACAGGAAGGAAAGAACATTAATGCACACAGTTAAAGGTGGTACAGAGGATCTTTTCGTCGACTGAGTTTTTTAAATGAGCGCATGCGTAAGAACAACCCCCCTCCATTTCGAGTGAACGCCTCCCAAAACTCGTGCACGAGTATTGGAACACGCGTGTTTACCACCGGCATTCGCTGTGTTATTAAGCCGGGCACACATTTAACGACTAGCTAAAACATTCTAAGACTATGCTCAACATACAGCGATTGTTTCCTGCTCCTGAAGCAGATTTATATACTTTCACATGGAATTTGAACACCGACTGTAATCGCAGCCTGAACGCAACTGGCTCTGACTGGACGCGTTTGAGCGCGATCAGTCATAAGTATCAATTTACATTCATAATCGGCCTTACAATCGTTAAGTGTGTGCGCGACTTAAAGCCGCGCACACACTTAGTGGATTCATTATGTCGGACTCACCGCAGGTAACTCATAATCTGCAGTTGTTACTCCTGTCTCCTGACAAAAACTTTGCATGCGGCGCCTGTGGAGTGTGGAAAGTTACTGGAACGCGCAGCCGCGCGTCTCTCACAAGGAACGTCATGGCAGTGATTGACAAGCCAGAGGGCCAATCCGCGCACGTCTCTCACAAGGAACGTAATGGCAGTGATTGACAAGCCAGAGGGCCAATCCTTTACGCGATGATTGCGTAAACGATTGGCTGATGTTTTTAAGGCCCTACCTCGTGCACAGATGATGTATATTAATAATATTCCTTTCAGTGCACCTAATAAATAGTCTTTTATCAGTTAGTAAAGACAGTTTCAAGTAATATTGCGAAAATGTATAAAACAAATCATCCTTTGTACCACCTTTAATATATAGATTTTACTAGTATAGGCACAATAATGTTTTTATGTTATTTACTGTATATATAAAATAAAACATGTCTTAAGTATATTATTTTGAAGTTGAATGCAGTTAAGTTGAAGAATCTGAAATGCATGATTTATTTTGAGATTGTATGGTTTTGTTCTAGAAATATAGACATGTGACCCTGGACCACAAAACCAGTCATAAGTCGCACGGGTATATTTGTAGTAATAGCCAACAATATATTGTATGGTTCAAAATTATTGATTTTTCTTTTATGCCAAAAATCATTAGGATATTAAGTAAAGATCATGTTCCATGAAGATATTTTGTAAATGTCCTACCGTAAATATATAAAATACATTTTTGTGAGGGGATGTGCATTGCTAAGGACTTCATTTGGACAACTTTAAAGGCGATTTTCTCAATATTTTGATTTTTTTTTTTTTTGCACCCTCAGATTCCAGATTTTCAAATAGTTGTATCTCAGCCAAATATTGTCCTATCCTTACAAATACATCAGTGGAAAGTTTATTTATTCAGCTTCCAGATAATGTATAAATCTCAATTTAAAAAAGAAAATTACCCTTATGACTGTTTTTGTGGTCCAGGGTCACATATGTATAGACATACGGTATTAATTTTATTTGTTTAGGTCTTTTAATTAAGTTTTAAAAACTCTGCAGAAATTCTGTTACTAAATGCAAGGATATTAGTCTATTTTTTTTTTAGTGTCACAAGTGTCTAAATATTTTTTTGAAACTTGTTTATGCTTAATAGACTGTAATACTTGTTTTATGGACTGTAGCTTTTTGTATGGTTATTGCATGTTATGTGCTGTTGATTATGGTTCATTTTCTCCGCAGTTACATTAATTGCCGTAAGAGGCTAACATGAGCATTTCTCCCACAGGAATCAGCTACCACTGGTCCAGCACCAGGTGCAAAGTTTTCCCACATTCTCCAGAAGGATGCATTCTTGGTGTTCCGTTCACTCTGCAAGCTCTCCATGAAGCCCCTTTCAGACGGTCCCCCTGATCCGAAGTATGCCTGTCTTTCTAAATAAAACATCTCAATGTATACAAATGGAATTGTTTTTTTGTTGTGCCAAATGTTGTGCAAAAAATGGCATCTCCAGTCAGGGTCCAACTGAGTTGCGGTTTTGTGGTCTCTTTTCATATTCTCATCTTAGATCTGTAAATGGTTGGAGACATTTTAGAACAAGAGTGTTGATGGCATCAGCCCTTGTCCTTTAACAGGTGAATAGGGCTGTCAGAGGACAAGAGAGATGTTCCTCCCCATCAGTTGAAGAGAAAGGGAGCCATTCATCCTGGTGTGTCTTCCGAGGCAGTGAGGCAGGAAGCTTGTTTCAGTGCTATTGATCACTCTTTGTCAAATGGACTGAGACCTGTTGACCTCTCTTTATTTACATCAGGGCAGGACTTGGACTTTATTTATAGTGGTGCACACTAAGGCAAGCATCACTGTTATTATTGTACATACTTTATGTTAGGGACAGTTTTTGACTAGAGGACAATAAAAGGGGCTTGAAAAGTCCCATGGACTTTTGCCCTGACAACCACCCAGAACACACTAGAATTGTCAGTTTTGCAGAGGCACCACTTTACAATTTTCTTCAGAAAATGTAGCTTTAGTTTGTCAATCAGTAGACATCATGACATATTTTGTAGCATGGTTTTGGTAGCTGTTACTGTAGAGTGCTTTTGGATTCTGTTGCTGCATCGTTTTGAGATTTCCTGAAATGATTATAGTAATGTTTCACTTAATATTTAATAATTAAATTCCTAAATAATCTAAAATAAATATTGAAATAAATCTGTATATTTATACATATGTTGTATCAGAGGAAAGCCAAAGTCCAGTGTTATTTTAGTATTATACTGTTTTATTATTATTTTGGTATTCATATATTGAATTGGCTTTTATTTTTATATTTTCAGTTTACATTTTATTAAATTTTTTTAGTTTAAGTTTTAGTAGTTTTCTTGTGTTCTTTTGTCATTTTGATTATTTTAAATTTTTATATTTCAGTAGAACTTTAATTAAGTTTTAGTAATTGTAGTACATCAATTTAAACTTATTACAGTTAGTTGCCAAAGCAACATTTCTAAATTTCGCTATTTTATTTTTCAGTTTGTTTTTCATCTAATACTTATTTTAGCTTTATTTCTATTATCCAAAACATTACATATTCCATTAATAGTTTTAATTTTAAAATAACACAGCTGTATTTGCAGTGACTCTGAAAGCTTTATTTTTTTCTCTTGACAGATAATCTGCAATATATTGTGATAAATCAATATATACAGGTCCTTCTCAAAAAATTAGCATATTGTGATAAAGTTCATTATTTTCCATAATGTAATGATAAAAATTAAACTTTCATATATTTTAGATTCATTGCACACCAACTGAAATATTTCAGGTCTTTTATTGTTTTAATACTGATGATTTTGGCATACAGCTCATGAAAACCCAAAATTCCTATCTCAAAAAATTAGCATATCATGAAAAGGTTCTCTAAACGAGCTATTAACCTAATCATCTGAATCAACTAATTAACTCTAAACACCTGCAAAAGATTCCTGAGGCTTTTAAAAACTCCCAGCCTGGTTCATTACTCAAAACCGCAATCATGGGTAAGACTGCCGACCTGACTGCTGTCCAGAAGGCCATCATTGACACCCTCAAGCGAGAGGGTAAGACACAGAAAGAAATTTCTGAACGAATAGGCTGTTCCCAGAGTGCTGTATCAAGGCACCTCAGTGGGAAGTCTGTGGGAAGGAAAAAGTGTGGCAAAAAACGCTGCACAACGAGAAGAGGTGACCGGACCCTGAGGAAGATTGTGGAGAAGGACCGATTCCAGACCTTGGGGGACCTGCGGAAGCAGTGGACTGAGTCTGGAGTAGAAACATCCAGAGCCACCGTGCACAGGCGTGTGCAGGAAATGGGCTACAGGTGCCGCATTCCCCAGGTCAAGCCACTTTTGAACCAGAAACAGCGGCAGAAGCGCCTGACCTGGGCTACAGAGAAGCAGCACTGGACTGTTGCTCAGTGGTCCAAAGTCATTCGGAAATCAAGGTGCCAGAGTCTGGAGGAAGACTGGGGAGAAGGAAATGCCAAAATGCCTGAAGTCCAGTGTCAAGTTCCCACAGTCAGTGATGGTCTGGGGTGCCATGTCAGCTGCTGGTGTTGGTCCACTGTGTTTTATCAAGGGCAGGGTCAATGCAGCTAGCTATCAGGAGATTTTGGAGCACTTCATGCTTCCATCTGCTGAAAAGCTTTATGGAGATGAAGATTTCGTTTTTCAGCACGACCTGGCACCTGCTCACAGTGCCAAAACCACTGGTAAATGGTTTACTGACCATGGTATTACTGTGCTCAATTGGCCTGCCAACTCTCCTGACCTGAACCCCATAAAACACTTTTCTTTTATTGGTCGGATGAAATATGCTAATTTTTTGAGATAGGAATTTTGGGTTTTCATGAGCTGTATGCCAAAATCATCAGTATTAAAACAATAAAAGACCTGAAATATTTCAGTTGGTGTGCAATGAATCTAAAATATATGAAAGTTTAATTTTTATCATTACATTATGGAAAATAATGAACTTTATCACAATATGCTAATTTTTTGAGAAGGACCTGTATATGATTTATGATTTTTTTGGGTTATTTTGCAAATAATGTCTGCAGTTCTATAAGATAGCCATAGGTCCTTCCACCATCAAAAACTGTATTAATTTTGCATTCTCATTATTTTGTTTTCTTAAAACATGTCATTCTTTGGCAATGAGAAATTTTAAGTATTTAAACAGTCAATAAAAATGTTTTAATGGTGACTTTGCCCAGTAAGTAAAGCAAAAAATGAACAGAATATTCTTTATTAAGTTTAGTTTGCCCTTGGCACAAGTATTTTATATGGAAATGAAGAATGAATGCATCAGAAATCATCTTGTTTTATTCACCTAAGATTCTTCATCTTCATTCAGATCCCACGAGCTGCGGTCCAAGGTCCTCTCGCTGCAGCTCCTCCTGTCCATCCTGCAGAACGCTGGGCCCATCTTCAAAACCAACGAGATGTTCATCAACGCCATCAAGCAGTACCTGTGCGTAGCGCTGTCTAAAAACGGCGTCTCCTCCGTCCCCGAAGTGTTCGAGCTGTCGCTGTCCATCTTCCTCACCCTCCTGTCCAACTTCAAGACGCATCTCAAGATGCAAATTGAGGTGCCTGAACTCAGTTCCCCCCGAATTGTAATGTATTTGTGCATCTTGCCCTGATGGCGTCAGTCTGTGGAGCGTCTAGCTGACAGTGTGGATTTATTTGAGCTGTGGTTTAGGAAGCTTGTAATTCTGCCTCAGTCTGTCTGCTTGTGTGTGTGGCTCATTCCAGACAAGTGTGTTAGGATTTATTGTTTGCAGTGTTGTGTAGTTATATATTTCTCACTTCGGTCAAGTTACGCGTCTTGAAAACACCATCTGTTACTGACTTAGTTATGAATTTTTGAGTTTAAGTAAAAAAAAAAATTTTTTATGATACATTTTTTTTTCCTCAGGTGTTTTTCAAAGAAATTTTTCTGTATATTCTGGAAACGTCCACAAGCTCATATGACCACAAGTGGATGGTCATTCAAACCCTCACCAGAATATGTGCGGGTATGAAAGGCTTTTGCTTATCTAATTTTCAAAGATATTTGAGAGTTTTTCTATGAGTAATTCTATGATATTTCTTCCCTCGCAGATGCCCAGAGTGTGGTAGATATCTATGTTAATTATGATTGTGACCTGAATGCTGCTAATATTTTCGAGAGGCTGGTGAATGACCTCTCAAAGATTGCACAAGGACGAGGAGGCCACGAACTGGGTACAACCCCACTTCAGGTAAACAAACAGATTGGTTTACCCAAAAATTGACCCAAAAAATCTTAACTTCTCTCACCCTCATTCCCTCATTTAGTTCTTGAGCTCACAAAAAGACATTTGAAGTGCTCCATATTCACAAATTTCTCACAAAAGAAAAAAATCATGCTGATTTGAAAAGGGTAAATTACAAGAACTGTTCTTTTAAAACAGTGTTAGTGATCCCAGCTCATGTTGTTCCTCAGGAGCTGACTCTAAGAAAGAAAGGACTGGAGTGTCTGGTGTCCATTCTCAAATGTATGGTGGAATGGAGCAAAGACCAATATGTCAACCCCAATTCCCAGACAAGTCTCGGTAAGTCAAACCATCAGCCTCTGCAAAACAAGACAACAGTACTAGCTCCTCAACCAGTATAAAGCATGTGGAACCTTGTTTAGCCCCTCTATATCCTGATATGCTTTAGATCCAAGCAGTTGCAAGACATATTCCAGGTTACAGTCCTGGCTCTTCTAAATGAGCCTCCTCAGAGTGCATTTGTGCTGCTTTCCAGAGGCTTCTGGCTTGTGCAGAACCAAATGGATAAACAGTTGCTTTTGAGGACAGTGCACTAGGAGTCCTGTGCCTCAAAGAGAGGCAGGAAATGCTATTCACCGTGATGGCTACGCAGGCCTTTCATCTTAATCAAACAGGCCTGAGGCTGTTATTCCTCACCGAGGCATGCCCTGACATCAGGGAAGCAGGCTGCAGGCTCTCTGAACACTGCAAAACTGAGCGTCTTATATGAGCCGGGAACATGTGCCAGGCTAAAGACCCTACCGCTTCGGAGCGGAGGGGATTTAGGTCTAATCAAGCCTGGCTTTATTAGGTTTGAGGAGGAGAGGCTCTGATAGACCAAAAGGAAATTTCTCTGTAGCCTCAAGCCCACTTTAGGCTTTCAGATATCAGCCCATCAGAAACCAGAGAGTCTTACTTATTTGTGACCCTGGACCACAAAACCAGTCATAAGTGGCACGGGTATATTTGTAGCAATAGCCAACAATACATTGTATGGGTCAAAATTATCTATTTTCTTTTATGCCAAAAATCATTAGGATATTAATGTTCCATAAAGATATTTTGTAAATTTCCTACTGTAAATATATTAAAAAAATTATTTTTGTGAGTGGATATGCATTGCTAAGGACTTCATTTGGACAACTTTAAAGGCGATTTTCTCAGTATTGTGATTTTTTTTTTTTGTGCAGATTTTCAAATAGTTGTATCTCAGCCAAATATTGTCCTATCCTAACAAACCATACATCAATGGAAAGCTTCTTTATTCAGCTTTTAGATGAGTCGAACCCTAAATTGACCCTTATGACTGGTTTTGTGGTCCAGGGTCACATTTTTAAATGACAAATTGAACACTGAAAATCCACTTAAAAATCCACTCTTGGAACCACTAACAACCACTCAGGACACAAAACACTTTAGTAACCACTTAGCAACGCCCTAGAAACTACACATAAAACTCTTGGAACCACATAGCAATATGTTAACAACCACTCAATGTGCCTTAGCAACCACCTAGCAATGCCATAGAAACCACCTAAAACACACTTGGAGCCACATAGCTATGTGTTAACAGCCACTCAGAATGCCTTAGTAACCACTTAGCAACACCCTAGAAACTACACATAAAACTCTTGGAACCACATTTCAGTGTGTTAACAACCACTCAATATGCCTTAGCAACAACCTGGCAATGCACTAGCAACCACCCAAAAATACTTTTGGAACCGCACAGCAATGCCTAACAACTACTCAGAACATCTTAGCAACCACTTAGCAATGCCCTAGAAACCACCTTAAACACACTTGGAGCCACATAGCAATGTGTTAACAGCCACTCAGAATGCCTTAGTAACCACCTAGCAATGCCCAAGAAACCAATGAAAAAAACAAACTATTTGAACCACATAGAAATGTTAACAACCACTCAGAATGCATTAGCAACAACCTAGCAACTTCCTAGAAACCACCCAAAGCACTCTTGGAACCACATAGCAATGAGCTAACAACCACTCAGAACACCTTAGCAACCACTTAGCAACACCCTAGAAACTAGACTTAAAACTGATGGAACCACATTGCAGTGTGTTAACAACCAATCAATATGCCATAGCAACAACCTGGCAATGCCCTAGCAACCACCCAAAACATTTTTGGAACCGCACAGCAATGCCTAAACTAGGAACATCTTAGCAACCACATAGCAATGCCCTAGAAACCACCCAAAACACTCTTGGAACCACATAGAATTACGCTAACAAATAGTCAGACCACATTAGCAACCACCTAAAATATAAAATGTTTTTATTTATTTTATGACAGTGGTTACCATGTTTTTTTTTTTGTTTTTTTTTTTGTTTAATAAATGTAGTAGCCATGGTATTTTAGCGGAAACAGTGTTTAATGGCTGTAACCTTTCATCTTGACCAAATTGCTAATCTTACATATACAGGACTTGTGTCCTAATCGGCCAGTCAGATTGTAGCATACTTCAGGTGCATTATGTTTGTTTTGAATCATTAATCAAGACTTTCAAGTCAAGTTTTCAACTTGTATTCTCATCATGCTGGCCAATCAATCTTTGTTCTTTTCTCTTAACGGACGCACATCAAAAGGGAGAGCAGGTAACGGCAGTTTGTAGAGACATTAGAATTGTTTGCTTTAGCTTTTGTTGCGTAAAGTAGATAGTGGTCTCTTAATTGTTCTTTGTGTTGTGGCCGTAGCATTTCTATATCAAACAAGTAAATTACATTTTGTTTGAAGCTTAAGATGAACAGGTAAGTATTTCCCAGTTGCTACTGGCTCCTCTGATCTCTTGGAGAGAGGAAACTATGAGAAATGTGGAAGTGACCTGACAGCTCATGTTACAGTGATAGCTACCCGTTAAATCTTTTACAGTGTTTCCAGTGTATGTAATTAGACCCTGCATACTGCAACCATGGTTTCCATGTACCCAAACCGCCTGTTTATCTTGCTTGCAGCAACTTCAGACCTGTTACTTTGTGTATTCAGGTCACGCTGCTCTTCATCCAGTCCCTGTTGTGCTGTTTTTGTGATACGAGTCAGCCGAGGCCAAAGACTTTATTAGAGAAGTGTTGTGCTGGGGAAACTCATATAGGGAGCTGTATAGGAAGCTGAGCCAGAGAAAAGACTCGATGCACCAACACACATTTCAGCCGACCAGGACTCTAATGAATCATGCTGTCTCTCGTCCCTAGGCTGCAGGGGCTCGTGGTGTTTCACAAACCAGGCTCATCATTTCTTCTGTTCTGATATTGCATCTGAATTTCATTTCTCTTCTCTTTCGATCAGGCCAAGAAAAGCCTTTAGAGCAGGAAACCAATGAGTCGAAGCATCCAGAAACGATTAACCGCTATGGAAGCATAAACTCATTGGACTCCACCGCCTCGTCAGGCATCGGGAGCTACAGCACGCAGATGTCTGGGACAGACAACCCTGAGCAGTTTGAGGTCCTCAAACAACAGAAGGAGATCATAGAGCAAGGCATTGACCTGTAAGCCGTTAAGTTGGAATCAAAAGCATGAAATCTGCACTCTCTGCACTACACATGCTGTTGACAAAATCACTATCAAGAGATATTTGTATGGAAATTTATTAGTTTACCTATCCCAGGGTTGTCTCCTGGAAGGGCCACTGTCATGCAGAGTTTAGGCCCCCTGGGCATCCAAGATGTAGGTGACTTTTATTCCCAACCATTGCGGTCTGTCAGTTTTATAATGCATGTCAATGGTAACAAAATCTATGAGAGTAAAAATATAAACATGCACAGACAAATCCAAATTAAACCCTGCTGCTCGTGACGACACATTGATGTCCTAAGACACGAAACGATCGTTTTGTGCGAGAAACCGAACAGTATTTATATCAATTTTTTTCCTCTAATACACCACTATGTCCAACTGCCTAGAGCGCGCACACGGCATCCGGTGCGTGAGGTGTGTATGCGTTCTGGCGTAGTTTAAACATGGTGCCTGTAGTACAACAGTATACAAATGGAAGTAAACCACTAAAAAACATGGTTTTATTAGATCAAAACTTTACAAATAAAAAGGACACATACAAAGATCTTGTTCACATACCTCAGTTGGATGTGGAAAAACCATAGGCACAGCTGATGGTTTAAGTCGTACGTGATCCTCTCCTGGGTATGTAAAATCATCAGGGGAAAATGATCGCTGCAGACCCTCAACAACTTTAGTACGTTAATGGGTATGTTGATATCCAGCCGAAGAGCAATCAACCATAACTTCAGGCGAGCAGGCTCAGAAGTTGGGAATACATGGAAAGTCACCATTCCCGAATGAGTTCACACGAGAGAATGTAATCTTTTAGTTTTAAGCCGGTTTGAACAATCCGGATAAGCGCAAGTAAGTACCATTTAGACCTACAATGTTTGTGCACTGTGTAAACGATGAGCGATGTATACGAGCGAGAGATCACTACGGCGCTTGCGTAAACTACACCAGAGCGCGTACACACCTCACGCACCGGATGCCGTGTGCGTGCTAAAGGAAGTTGGACATATAGTGGTGTATTAGAGTTAAAAAATGATATTAATACTGTTCGGTTTCTCGCAAAAAACGATCGTTTCGTGTCTTAGGACATCATTGTGCCTTCATGAGCCGCAGGGTTTAATTTGGATTTGTCTGTGCATGTCTTTTTTACTCTCATAGATTTTGTTAACATTGACACGCATTATACGACTGACAGACTGCAACGGTTGGAATTAAAAATCATCATTTGTGTTCTACTGAAGAAACAAAGTCACCTACATCTTGGATGCCCTGGGTGGGGGTAAGCAGATAAACATCAAATTTTCTTTTTTGGGTTAACTATCCCTTTAAACACACCTGAACCAACTGATTTTGGTCTTCAGGCATACTAGAAACTTACAGGCAGGTGAACTAATCTCTGCAGGATGTCGATACCTTAAAGGTGAAGTGTATAAGTTCTGTAGCACTATCTGAACCAATTGGAAATGTAAAAGTAAATGCTTGCAAACAGGTTTCATAAAAACACTCCATTCACATCTACTATTGGTCAGACAAACAGTTAGTCCCGCCCCAAACTCAAGCAAACGAGCCAGTAGTTGAAATGTTGGGCTCAAATCAACAGAGCAATCTTAAAGGGTTCATATGGATTCCTGAAAAATCTAATTTCACTTGATCTTTTGAGATAAAAGGTCTACTATGAAATTCTACTGTTTCTTTCTGGAATTTTTCCTCACTGAAAAAAAAAAAAGAGACTGAAAATGTTTTGTTCTGAACTAAGCAACTTTCACATGTCAGATGTGTGAAATCTTTTTAAATTTAAACATGACTTCCCACATTTACACATCAATGACACCTATTCAGTATTCAGAAACTAAAGAATAAAATGTATGAAAGTGTCAAGGTGCAAAAACCACCCATTTAATAAAATATGACAATTTTTGGTGCAAGCACCTTTACTACACCTTTACATGAACCCTTTAACAGACAAAAACACACTTCACTTTCAGAACATCTTTACAAAACATAAAATGTGAAACTGTTGATCATATGTTGATGTTCTATTTACCACAATGCCACAGGTTCAACAAAAAACCAAAGAGGGGCATTCAGTACCTGCAGGAACAAGGCATGCTGGGAACCACGCCTGAAGATATCGCCCAATTTTTACATCAAGAGGAGAGACTTGACTCTGTAAGACATTTCTTGCCTACAATATTTTCCCTTACCTTGTTTCTTCTATGCGCTGTGGCCTAGGTCCAATAGATTTTTACATTACAGCAGTATATTGTGTAATAAGCAGCTGCAGGGCTTTTCTGAAACATTTCTGAAAAACAAACCAAAAAAATAAATAAAATATTAAGATGCTCCAGACAAGTGTTGCCAAACTTCCACTTAGAGATTATTTGATACTTCAGTGTGATGAATCATTTGCTCGTTCATCCAGCCTCAGAAAACTGCAGCAGTAATGGTTGAAGAGAGCTCCTTATATCTGCCCTAAAATTAGGGCACTTCAGCCGACCAGCCCTCAGCCTCCTGAATGACTTGAGATGTGCATGGAATACTTTAACAGACATTGCATTTCAATGATGCACACTGAATAGATGCTCGATTTCTCCGGTCTGAAGTGTGTGTCTGTGTGGTTTTAGAATATAGCATTGAGCATGTATTTTTGAGTTATGAAACACGGTTTTTCTGCTATTTATTTCTCTACCATCACAATCAATATGTGACTCATTGGTCCTTCTGCTTCCAACCCAACAGATCCAGGTAGGAGAGTTTCTCGGAGACAACGATCGTATCAATAAAGAGGTTATGTATGCCTACGTCGACCAAATGGACTTCCAGGGCAAAGACTTCGTGCCAGCGCTGCGCATGTTCCTTGAGGGTTTCCGTCTGCCCGGAGAGGCCCAAAAAATCGATCGACTAATGGAGAAATTTGCTGCTAGATATTTAGAATGCAACCAAGGGTGAGTGCAGCGGTCCCCTGCTGTTGCAACAGATTAACCTACGTTGCTAATTATGCCGCAAACACTGCACTCAGTCACTGTTTGTCTCTTTTATCTCTCTCCTTAGGCAAACACTGTTCGCCAGCGCAGACACTGCATACGTCCTCGCGTATTCAATCATCATGTTGACTACAGATCTACACAGTCCGCAGGTTAGTTCACCGAGTGCTGATTGTTCACTGAAATCTTCAGCGAATGCAGAATGCATTTTCTTTTCATTCCCGAGACTATGAATGCTAATGTGAACGTCAGGGCTAGAAACGGCTGTTTGGCATTCAATCTTGATATGTGAGCGGAATAGCTAAATCTAGGGTGATGGATGTTTCTGAAACGCAACAGAAAACAAGAGGAAGAACGCTACTGATCTGTTGTTTCCTTTATCTTGGCACAGGTGAAGAATAAAATGACGAAAGAGCAATACATCAAGATGAACCGAGGTATCAATGACAGTAAAGATTTACCGGAGGAGTATCTCTCAGCCATTTATGATGAAATCGCAGGGAAAAAAATATCTATGAAGGAGACAAAGGAATTAACTCTCAAGTCAAATAAGCAAAGTGAGTATTTAGCGCACCGACAAACATGGTGACAATATCGATCAATCATAGAATCAAATAGACTCTCTTGAATTATATGCATAAAAAAGCTATGATTGGCCAAATGCCTTTTTGCTTGATGGGGTCATGGCAGTCCTTTTAATTATTTTACCATAATGAGTTGGAGACTGTACCTCAGTGGTTCTAAACCAGGGGACCATGGCCCACTAGGGGGCCTCAACAAAATGGGGGCATCGAGATTACTTAAAATTATTTAAAATAAGACAAAACTGTGAAAAAAGTGAAAGTGACATGGGAAGGCCAAGTATGGTAACCCATACTCGGAATTTATCCACTTCAGTTAACCCATCCAGTTAGTGCACACACATTAGGAGTAGTGAGTAGAACACACAGACTGCAAATTGTGGGCACACACCCCTGGAGCAGTGGGCAGCCATTTTGCTGTGGCGCCTGGGGAGCGATTGGGGGTTAGGAGCCTTGCTCAAGGGCACCTCTGTTATTTCCTGCCGGTATTGAGACTCGAACCCGCAACCTTCGGGTTATCAGTCTCTAACCATTAGGCCACAACTACCCAAACAAGCATTAAAACTAGCTAAAACATATAAAAATCTGAATATTTCTTAGTATTTGGCTATTTTTTTTATATAATAAATATAGATGTTTCTAGTAATACCAAGCTCTAAACATTTTAATGGGTAGAAAATGTGAGTCTGGGGGGTGGGGGTGGCCTTCAAATATTTTTGTGGACAATTCGGGGCCTTAAACTCCAAAAGGTTGAGATCCACTGCTGTATATTATCCTTATTATTGATTTGTGTATAATTGATTTTATTTTGTTGTATTTTACCATTAGAATGCTGTGGTTGACCTATCAGAATAAAGTATTATTATTTGGTAATAATTATTAAATTAGTAATCATTTTAGTTATTAATAATTTTTATTTTATGTTTTTATATGTTTCATTTTTAGTTTATATAGTTATAAACCATAATAATAAAATAAAACAATTAAATAAATAGCATAAAATATATAGAATTATTTTTATTTTTATTATTAAAATACAAGCTATTGGACTTCCAAGAGAACAAATGAACATTTATGTTCTGTCGTCTCTGTAGAGACAGAATGAGTATTCTGATATTTTGAGGTGTGGTTTGTGGTAATTGATGGCGCTTTTGCTACTGTCTCTGGATCAGGTGTGGCCAGTGAGAAGCAGAGGAGGCTTCTGTATAATGTTGAGATGGAGCAGATGGCAAAGACAGCTAAGGCTCTGATGGAGGCTGTCAGCCACGTTCAGGCCCCCTTCACCAGTGCCACCCACCTAGAGCATGTCAGACCAATGTTTAAGGTATTCTGTTCATGCACATACACAATTACACATACATTTTTAAGGTATTCTATACATGCACTTCCACATATGTTTTGTTTGGGTTCAAATACCCATCCTATATTATCCTGACCTCTCCTAGCTGGCCTGGACACCCTTTCTGGCTGCATTCAGCGTGGGTCTGCAAGACTGTGATGACACTGAGGTGGCTTCTTTGTGTCTTGAGGGAATCCGCTGTGCTATCAGGATAGCGTGCATCTTCAGCATTCAGGTAATTTAACATTGCATTAACTGTGGAGAGGTCATTTACTGAAGCCGAGAAAGGCCTAGCGTTTTCTTGCATTACTAGTCAGTCTCTGTCTGAATAAGCAACTTTAAAAACTTCAGTCATCTTTGCCTGGAATGATCGACTGCTTAAAGGAATAGTTCACCCAAAAATGAAAACTGAAATCATTTATTAGCCTTTGTGTCGTTCCAAACCTGTATGACTTTCTTATGTGGAACACAAAAAAAGATATTTTGAGGAATATGCAGGTCACTCTTTTCCATACAGTTACGATCAGTGTAGGGGAAAGTTATATTTTAAAAAGTAATCCATTACAATATTGCATTACTCGTTAAAAAAGTAACATTGTGTTACTTAGTTACTTTTTATGAAAAGTAATGTGTTACATGCGTTACTTTTTCTCACCTGGGCTAGGATTGCTTGTTTGTTTTTTTAATAACAACAAAAAAAGTTCTATTTTTGGCTAATGTAAAGGCCCTTTCACACCAAAAGTGAAATGAATAAGCCTCAGGCTGAAGGAAATGCATATTTACGCCTGTACAGTAGAGGGCACAGCTCAGACAAACACTTCAGCTGTGCTGCCATTCTGGATTAAAGAAGAATAGGATACAGGAGACGGAAGTTCAACACTCTTATTTCTAAATCTAATCTGAAGTGATTTCTGCTTGTTAGTATGGTTGAATTTGATCATTGAAGGTCGGCAGCAAAGATTTTGGTCAATAAAGTGAGATTAAATACATAAAGTATATTTGTGTAATTTAATATAGCTAATTATTACAGGTTTGCATAAAATTCTGAGGTTGCATTTCACTATTTTTATTCATTTTGAGGAATACTGAATGTTTTCATGTAAGTAAAATGAGTAAATGCATGTTCACATTTAGTCTAGAACTACAATAACCATCATGTTCACACAGCGCGCAACACCTCTGCACTTTATTTCTCTCAACATGTGGACAGGAGAGATGTCAGTCCAAAGGGTTTTTGTTCTGTGTTGGTTTGTTCCAGTTGGAGCGAGATGCGTACGTTCAGGCTCTGGCCCGCTTCACGTTGCTGACGGCCAGTTCGGGCATCACTGAGATGAAGCAGAAGAACATCGACACCATCAAGACCCTCATTACAGTGGCTCACACGGATGGAAATTACTTAGGAAACTCCTGGCATGAGGTGAGCACTGCCAAACCCAGCTCTTTGATTGGCCTGCATGTTTTCCTATGCGATGTGATTGGCAGACAGACTTTGTGAGGTATTATCATTCTCTCTATGTGCGCTGCAGATCCTGAAGTGCATTAGTCAGCTGGAGTTGGCCCAGCTCATCGGGACAGGAGTGAAGGCTCGGTACATATCAGGAACCGTACGGGGGAAGGAAGGCTTCATCACCAGCACCAAGGAACAGCAGCCTGACGAGTACCTGGGCTTGGGTCAGTCAATCACACTTCACATGAACAGCAATCATCTCATTATTACCCAAAATGTTTGTTGACGTAGACTTTTTTATTATGTTAATCGATAACAATGTTGAGACAGGAAAAGCACAGTATAATAATTAATTGATTTTAAGATATGTGGATAAATTTAATATGTTTAAATTCAATTTAGAGCTAAATATTTAGAAATGTATTCGTTTTTTCATAACATTTTGGTCTTATGGTGAAAATGTTTTTTTTATTCTTTTATTCATCGTTAACAGATGAGATGAAAAGGATGCATGGCAATGTTTAAATGATTTTAAGATGATATTTATGTTGATAAATGTTTAACAAATGTTTAAATGAATAGCCAAATATTTTAATGCATTTTTGAACATTTAGTTAATGTTTGGTCTGTAAAGTAAAGTGTGGTATTGAGGATGATTTAACAAAATATTGACTGAATTTAAAGGGCATTTTTGTCAAAAGACTAAAACTGTGACATTGAGCACAAGCACCATCTGCATTGCAGCTTTTCCATTTGCCATTACATCATCAAAAATGTTTTATCTAAAGCTAAACTGTGATCCATTAAGATTGCTTTATCATAATCCAGTATAATTATCCAGCAGTGTGAAATTAAGTTTGCACTTGTATAAATAATCCAACTGTGATTTTTCGCACAATAGGAGGGAACGTTGATCGCAAACAGATAGCAAGCATTCAGGAGTCTATTGGGGAGACCAGCTCGCAAAGTGTGGTAGTCGCTGTGGACCGGTATGATGGTTATCATCAATTCTAATGAACCTCGTAATGTTACAAACACTAATATGTTCCCTGAATGTTATTAACGCTCATATTCTTCTCTGCAGGATATTCACAGGCTCTACCAGACTTGATGGGAATGCCATCGGTAAGTACAAGACTTCACATTTACGTTTATGCATTTGGCAGAAATGTTTATTTAAAACTTACATTACCATTCAAAAAAATTGTGATCGGTAAGATTTATTTTGAAAGAAGTCTCTTATGCTCACCAAGACTGCATTTATTTGATCAAAAATACAGTGAAAACAGTAATAATGTGAAATATTATTACAATTTAAAAGAACTGTTTTCTATTTTAATAAACTTCACATTTTTGCTTATGGCAAAGCTGAATTTTCAGCATCATTACTCCAGTCTTCAGTGTCACATGATCCTTCAAAAATCATTCTAATATGCTGATTTTGGTGCTCAAGAAACATTCCTTATTCTCAATGATGAAAATGTTGTGCTGATTAATATTTTTGTGGGCTTTTTATTTAGGATTTTTTCATGAATTTAATGTTCAAAAGAACAGCATTTATTTGAAATAAAAATCTTTTGTAACATTTTAAATGTCTTTACTGTCACTTTTGATCAATTTAATGTATCCTTGCTGAATTAAAGGATTACATCATTTTAAAATGAAAATTACTCCAAGATTTACTCACTCTCAAGTCATCCTAGGTGTAAATGACTTTCTTCTTTCTGATGAACACAATCGGAGTTATATTCATAAATATCCTGCCGCATCCAAGCTTTATAATGGCAGCGAGTACCGACGAGTATGAAGCTGAAGAAAGTGCATCCATCCATCATAAACGTACTCCAGGGGGTTAATAAAGGCCTTCTGAAGCGAAGCGATGCATTTGTGTAAGAAAAATATCCATATTTAACAAGTTATGAAGTAAAATATCTAGCTTCCGCCAGACTGCCTTCCGTATTCAACATAGGAAGAAAGTGTAACGCCTCTCGCAGTTCAAAGCGCTTGCGCTACATCCTGCGCCTTACATATTCAAAAAAGTGTAACTGACGTCGCATCAGTTATGCTTTTTCCGTAAGTTGAATATGGAAGGCGGTATTGGCGGAAGCTAGATATTTTACTTTATAACATGTTAAATATGGATATTTTTCTTACACAAACACATCGCTTCGCTTCAGAAGGCCTTTATTAACCCCCCGGAGCCGAGTGGAGTACGTTCTTTAGCTTCATACTCGTTGGTCCCGTTCACTGCCATTATAAAGCTTAAATGCGTCAGGATATTTATTAATATAACTAAGATTGTGTTCATCAGAAAGAAGAAAATACATCTAGGATGGCTTGAGGGTGAGTAAAGCTTGGGGTAAAGTGAATTGATCCTTTAAAGTATTAATTTCTTAAAAAGAAAAAATCGTACTGCCCACAAACTTTTGAATGTTAGTGTATATTGCATTCAAACTGTATTTTATCAGTATTTATTTCTGGGATTCGAACCCATAACCTTAGCGTTGCAAGCGTCACATACTCTTCAGTTCTGAGAAGATTTAAGTGACACCTTGTTCTCTTGCAGTGGACTTTGTACGATGGCTGTGTGCTGTATCGATGGACGAATTGGCCTCCCCTACACACCCTCGAATGTTCAGTCTGCAGAAGATTGTGGAGATATCGTACTACAACATGGGACGTATCAGGCTGCAGTGGTCCAGGATATGGGAGGTTATAGGGGATCATTTCAATAAGGTGAGTTCAAAGCAGCCACCAAATTAATGCTGGAAGGAAATCGGTCCATGAAGAGTGTGTGTCTCGGTGGCTTTGTACGATATCAGAGAAATCTAATGACGCTTTTAAATTTCACTCTGCCTGCGGGAGGGCATATTTAATAGATTGAAGAAGAGCTGAAAATGAAAACACAGCACTCTCGTTGCTTTAACGTTCCTCGTCTCTTTCACTCTGTTTTGGCACAGGTCGGCTGTAATCCCAATGAGGATGTTGCTATTTTCGCTGTGGACTCTTTGAGGCAGCTATCCATGAAATTTTTGGAGAAAGGAGAGTTGGCCAATTTCAGATTCCAGAAGGATTTCCTCAGGCCGTTTGAGCACATAATGAAAAAGAACAGGTGAGCGTTTCAATTTACACTGCAATTAAAGTGAAATATCACTGAATAACGCAGGTCAGAGCTTCTTCAATTATAGAGAGTGTCAGTTGAATAACCAAACAAATTGTGAATTGCATGTTTTGACGTACAACTGTGCAAGTCTTGCCTTAAGACGGGTTAGAGGCGCAAGGCTTGTTTTGAGTGTAGCTGTTTTTTCTCTCAGGCGAATGTACTGCTTCTAAATGTCATCTTCTGAAGGGCTCTGTTCTGGATTCTGGAGACTGGAGTGCCTGCCTCCAAATATTTTTAAATCTTCATCATGTCGTGTTCAGTGCCTTGTTTACATGTATAAAATGTTCTCTTTTTAGGGGTTGGTAAGCATTTTTGATCTTTCAGAATATGTCATGTAGATATAAACAGAAGGTTTTGATTATTAATCCAGCTACGTTATATAGTTCTTCATTCCTTTCTTTAACATTAGTGGTGTATTGAAACATTGAGAATAACTAAAAGGTAAAATACCTACATTTTTCAATCTTTTTTTTTAATCTTTTCAATCTTAGATTTACACTTTTAAGTGACAGTAGCTCCATAGTGTAACAGTCATGGAAAATATTTTATAATTATTTTTTAAAAAATCTAAAAATAAATTGTGAATACATTTCTATAGTAAAATATAATTTTAGTTATGTCTAGTTTACGCTCATGTCTAAAATATTCAGAAGTATTAGAAAATATTTCAAGCATTTAAAATAAAATAGTAGAAATCACAATGTCTATAAAAGGTTTTTATATTCAATAATAATCAAACTCTTTTATTAGCATTGGCAGTACATTTAGTTAATCAGTTCGTTATGAACAATTCATTAAAAAATAATTATTTCAGTAATATTTATACACATGCATTTATTAATATTTAAAATTAGTTTTTATTTTTATATTTTCCGTTTTTATTTTAATTTGTTTTAGTAATTTAGATATTTGATTTTGTCCTTTTTATTAGTTTTATTTTTCTATGTAGCTTTATTTTTTTATTTCAGTTTTAGTCATTTTAGTACTTCAACTTAAATAAAATGTTAGTTTTTTTTAAGTTAAAGTTTTTCGTCTAATTTTTATATATAATTTATTTCAGCAGTATTTCAATTAATTTTAGTTCAATTGTAGTTTTAGTTAACAATAACAACACTGGTTATGAACAATTAATTGCAGTGGATTGCTTTTAGGATTCACTTTGTCATCACTCAGTATTTGAATCTGAAAAAAAATCTTTAAATTTTTTAGTGAAAAATATTTAGTCAAAAAAAAAATTCTAATTCAATTATGTAAAGTATTTCATTTATTTAGTGTAAATATATTTTCAAATATAATGCTTTCACCTTTATTGAATTCCTCATTGTACCAAAGTTGTGTAGCTACTGTAACTACTTTTTCGAAAAGGTAGCTCGACTGTGGCCAGACTACTTTAAATTATAAGCTATCTTCACTTTCAAAGTAGCTTCTCCATCACTGGAAAGAAGTGAAGAAGAGAAAGCTATATTAGCTCATATGGACCCTGCAGTACTCATTAGGCTTAGTGAGTGAACACACACACACACAACTAAACTCCATGACTGATGGAGATAAATGAACTTGTCTACACACGTTTGCCCCTGCAGAATGAGATGAAAAGAGCGAGTGTGTGCATGTGTTTTCCTGCTTTATTCACATGCTGCTTCTCTATCTACAGATCTCCTACCATTAGAGACATGGTGGTCCGCTGCATAGCCCAGATGGTCAACTCTCAGGCTGGGAATATTAGATCAGGGTGGAAAAACATTTTTTCTGTGTTTCATCTCGCTGCCTCCGATCAGGATGAGAGCATAGTGGAGCTGGCCTTCCAGACAACTGGACACATCGTCAGTAAGTGCCTCCATGGAGATCAAGGATTCTCTGATTTAGGATACAAGATAGCAATGAATACACTGGGGTTCAGTAGTCCGAGACCACAATTATAATTATTTTTTTTAATTAAACCTGGAAATAAGCAGAAAGTTTTGCCACTTGAAAAGATTGAACACAAAAAAATTGGCATAAAAAACATAATATGGTTATACTAATCAATCACAACATTATTTATGATATAATTTATTATGAAAATGTTTTTATTAAACAAAAAAATGCTAAATGCTAAACATTTTCACTGATTTTAACTTTATTTTAAATAATTTATTTTTTAATTTAATTCCTCCCTTTCCTTTTTTTTTTTTTTTTTTTTT
>RJVU01057542.1:1983981-2043857 GCA_003731715.1 Anabarilius grahami
ATCAAAAACATACCGAGGAAGAAAAAAACTTTTAAAAAGAAAAATCCAGTTTACTTCTGCTGTGTTAATAACAATATATTAAAAGTAATATATTATTAATAATAAAAGAGTAAAAGTTTGAAAACCCCTATGCTAGGCTACAACTAGACAAAATGTTTATTTACTTGAGCTTGTTGTATTAACTGATTTATGTAGATTTTGTGTATGATGTGTATGAATTGAAGTCATTTCTACATTCTAAATGAAGTGTGTTTCCTGCAGAGAGATGCTTTGGATGCTGATGTACATGTGGATACTCAGGACCAGGGAATGTATCGCTACCTGACCTCAGAACAGCTCTTTAAACTGCTCGACTGTCTGCTGGAGTCTCATCGCTTTGCCAAGGCCTTTAACTCCAATAACGAACAGAGAACCGCGCTGTGGAAGGCTGGTCAGTACTACTGATTTCTTTGTTGTTAGAAACTTGAGATGCAATAAATATATCCATTGTTATGACTTTATTTCTCCACATCTACAAAAGCCGCCACATAGCTTACAGGCCACGTCGTATCAAGTCCACCGTTATCAGATAGAGCCACCTGTGTGGCCTAATGGAAAATCCTTGTCACGTCTGGCTTGATTTCTTCTCCTGTCCCACATTAAAAGAGCTCATTGTGTCTCCATGTGTGTGTTCAGGTTTCAAAGGGAAGTCGAAGCCCAATCTGCTGAAACAGGAGACCAGCAGCCTGGCGTGTGGCCTGCGTATCCTCTTCCGCATGTACACAGACCAGAGCAGGCAGGACGCCTGGGAGGAGGTGCAGAAGAGACTACTCAAGTAAGACATCACTGTCACGTTCGTGACTGGAACCGCTGTGCTCTCAGGCCCTGTGGACATGTAAACATTATTCGGCTAATTACATGCTCAAAGCTTCTGCTGTCTTTTGTACACGGTACAGTTCATATCTTCCCCTGTCCCCGTTTTAGCTTAGAGGTGGCTTTTGATATGTTAATAATAGACTGCCACTATAACAGATATCAGATACAATCTTAAAGACCCTATGAAATAAAAATATGAGTTTTGTGGGTATTATTTCATGTGTGTTAGAGTTCATGAGTTTGGGGCAGTGTTAATTTTTAAAACTAAATTTTTTCATAGACGAAAACGAGACAATAACTAAAAACCAGCTTTGAATGACAAAAACGATTGACGAAAATATATTGACATTTTCGTAATAAAAACTAGATGAAAACATTAGGGAAGAGATCCTGTCAGAATGATGTCCTTCGCTGTAGATTCGCACATTTGAATTGTAACGTACTGATCTACCTGGCAGGACATAAGTTGGCATACGCTTGTTGAATGTCTCATAAAACGTTAAAAATTTAAACATCTGGGAGAAAGAGAAGAGAAGATCTGAAAAAGCGTGACAACACAAAAGAGAGCTCTATTCTGTACGGTTTTCTGTGCACAAACCCAAAGTGCGCCGCCTCTCAGACAGCGTACGAGTACTGAATTGAGCTTTCTTTCGTGCCTTTTCGATTCTGAACAGACTGTTCACATTACCATAGTCATTTATGTCCTAAGAAAATGTAAACCGGTATGAGAATATCGGATGCCCATCAGTGTTTTGGATCCCAGCATTCAGTCTTAAAGTGACAGCAGCCTAATAAACCTGCTGTCGTCTGTGCCCTAATATTAATCAAACAACAAAAGACAGAGAAAATCACTCACTGCTCTTTAATTGCTTTAATAAGGGTTAATTATATTTAATTTATACAAATAAATGTCTGCTTGAAAGAATAATGTTGAATGCATAAAGAATGCATTTATCATTTATTGAAAGGAAGACCATGTGTTGTTCTTTAGGAGAAGTGCAGCTTTTACTTCCATTATTCAATGAGGAACAAGACACTATTCCAGTTAGTGTTGTCAAAAGTTTGGTACCAAGTCGGTACTGAAATTTAAAAAATGTGACGATACCTGTATTTTCTCTAGCATTTGAATGGACTCTTAAATACCTCTGATTGGCCATTGTGTTCACACGCTCAACAGATATGTCTGTGATTGGCTACAATTATCAATGCTTCAAAAACATGTTGTAAATGGACATGTTGATCATTGTAGCCAATCACAGACATATATGTTGAGCGCGTGAACACAATGGCCAATCAGAAACATGTATGTTGAATGCGTGAACACAATGGCCAATCAGAAACTTGTATGTTGAATGCGTGAACACAATGGCCAATCAGAAGCATGTACGTTGAATGCGTGAACACAATGGCCAATCAGAAACATGTATGTTGAATGCGTGAACACAATGGCCAATCAGAGGTGTTTATGAATCCATTCAAAAGCGCTCAAAATGCTAGAGGGAAATGCTGGTATCACATTTTTTAAATTTCAGCACTGGCTTGGTACCAAAATCGGTACTCTTGACAACACTAATTCCAATACAGATTCTCTTAAAGATAATATCCAATAAGATCCTACTGGATAAACTGAAATTCCTACTGGATGTCTTGATGATATGATCCAGAGATTGTCCTGTATGAACCCAGCATATACTGTATAAGACTTTAATTGTAGAGTCCTCAAATGTTTAGAATCTAAAAACACTTGGAGTTCAGAAGGGCAGTGCAATAAAAGCCACGTTGGTTCTTCATTCTAATTTGTTCATTTTTATGATGGACAAAGGTCGTTATGCCCTATATTTCCCAAAGTGAGAGTGTGGGATTGCTTTATTGAATTGGGATTGGTTCTCTGGCTTGAATCCAACAGAGAAAGACTGTTTCATACATCATTAGGGCATTGTTTTGTTAGATTAGTTGGGTAAGAAACATTAGTGGTAGCAAATTGAGTTTTAAAGCAAGAAACGCACTTTACCGAGCACTAATTTGACTCTATCCCAGAGTGTCAGACCTGTGTGCTCCCATTTAGCAAGACTCTTTCTCAGACTACACTGCTAATAGGGTGCAGTCATGAGAAAGAGGACAGGTCAGACTCTGACTTCCTTGTCCGGAGGAAGACACTAATCATTTGCGGTGTTCACCAAGCCTAGTGGCCCTATAAGAGAGTGTAAAGACACGTTGAACTAGGCCAAAGGGGATTTAGGTGAGATTAGGTCATGATGATTGAAGGGAGCTGCAGGGCAGATGGGGGTTATATAAGACAATGAAGGGGAGGAGCCTATCAGAGGTCATTCCAGAGGTCATCAAGCCTATTTTCAAGATGTTTTGGTATATGTGGAATATTAATTTATAAAACTTGTGTGCTTAAACGCAGTCTCTCTTTCTGTCTGTCAGCGTGTGCAGTGACGCTGTGGCTTACTTCCTGACGCTGACGTCTGAGAGCCACCGTGAGGCCTGGACCAACCTACTGCTGCTCTTCCTTACCAAAGTGCTCAAGATCAGTGATGACAGGGTGAGTGTCTGATTCACTGCAGATAGATTTGTGAGCTTGCACAGAATCCTTTAGTCCAGCATTTCCCAACTGGGGGTTTACAATCCTCTAGTGGTGCATGATGGAACTGCAGTCCCTGGTATTTAAAATGATATTGAAAATCAAGCTTTTAATGTTGTTTATATGTCTATGTGGTGTTTTTAATATGCTTTAAGACAAACCATGTGCAAATTCATAAGTCAACACCATTGCTCAGTATTTTCTCCTTAAAACTGTATTGAACCAAAGACAGTCTCAAAAACACGGTTTGAAATGGTGTTTCTGACGTCACAAACTACCTTGTAACCAATCACATCAATATGTGATCGTCAACGAGTGGATCTCTGAGCTGGTGTGAGTGGAGGTGGGGCTAATTCATAGATCCGAGTATACTAAATGAGGCAAGGGTGTAGAGTTATATTCAAGCTATTTTAAAGCATGAAGAATTTTTTATTTTATTTTTTTCAAGTACAAAAAACGTTTAAATATGTCATTTTGGTGATCAAAGATGAGTTTTGAGGGATACATTTATTGAATACAGGGGGACTTTAAAACAAATGCAATATTTTAACACAAATAATTCCAGTCCTAGTTTCTGATTGGTCAATACAGCATTCAAGTATGTACTTGTAAATGTACTTGATAGCATTTAAGTGAAAAAATTGATTATATAAAGTTTTGGTTTCACTTTTTTTTTAAAGTGACGTTGTTACAGTGTAGTTACACAAATAAGTAATGAGTAATATTTATTAACTACATGTTGTTACTATTGGGTTCACGTTAAGGTTAGGATTTGGTTTAGGGTTAGCTTTTTGTGATTATTTTGTAATTACACTCTTATTACTATAGTAAGTACATGTAACGTATACCTGTCTCTTTAAAATTAAGTGTTACCAAAGTTTTAATAAATATTGTGATTTTATATATATATATGTATATATGTGTGTGTGTGTGTGTTTAAATGTACTTATTTTTATTATGTAGTAATACTTTATAATTGTAAATAATTTAAACACTTTGTTATATATATACACAATATATATTATATACAATACCGTTCAAAAGTTTGTAAGATTCAGTAAGATTTTTTAAAAAGAAATCAATACTTTTATTCAACATTAAACTGATCAAACGTGACAGTAAAGACATTTTTATAATGTTACAAAAAATAAATATTTTAAATAAATGCTGTTCTTTTGAACTTTCTATTTATCAAAAAATCCTGGAAAAAAACTTATCGGCAAAGATATTAAGCAGTACAACTGTTTTCAACAATGATAATAATAAGAAAGCAGCTTGAGTAGCAAATCAGCATTTTAGCATGATTTCTGAAGGATCATGTGACACTGAAGACTGGAGTAATGATGCTGAAAATTCTGAAAGTTATTTTAAATAGTAATATTGTGAAATATTATTAGTTTTTACTGTATTTTTGAATAAATAAATGCAGCTTTGGCAAGCATAAGAGAGTTCTTACAAAAAAAATAAAAATTACCAACCCTATACTTTTGATGGTAGTGTAAATATACTTATTTTAATTATTTAGTGAATGTAATATGGTTGGCCATATCACAGGAGCTGGATTTGATTAACAGAAAGAGTTTAAATGCTAAAACTAATTCATTTTTAATCTTGCTCAATTAAAGTACTAATGTATTACAGTGACACACACAGAGACAATACCACAAGTTTGCGTTGATATAATCAACTATAAGAGAACACCTGGTGTTAATCATCAACAAAGGTCTAATATGATTACACCAAGAAAAAGTAATGTAATTAAAATATTTGTGTTCTCTTTGCAGTTCAAGGCCCACGCTTCCCGATACTACCCTCTGCTTTGTGAGATCATGCAGTTTGACCTGATCCCTGAGCTGAGGGCCGTCCTGCGCAAGTTCTTCCTGCGCATCGGCTTGGTGTTCCAGATCACCCGGA
This sequence comes from Anabarilius grahami, assembly GCA_003731715.1. Classification (NCBI taxonomy): domain Eukaryota; kingdom Metazoa; phylum Chordata; class Actinopteri; order Cypriniformes; family Xenocyprididae; genus Anabarilius; species Anabarilius grahami. Next base: position 1,989,338 of record RJVU01057542.1, read on the forward strand.
GTTTGGAACCAGATCAGCCTCCTGGCGTCCAAACTCCCAACGATGCCTAGAAGCAGCAGCAGCAGTGCCTGTCCCTGAACCCCACAGACGTCTCCTCTTTTCATCTGCTGTCTGAAACACTGCAGGACGTGATCATCTGATCTCCTGCAACCAATGAGGAACGAGGAGATACAGAAAAGATGGACTACGTCAGATATGATGGTACTAAAATCAACCCCCTGCCTGCCCTTTCAGGATCTGCTTTGGACAAACGGCCAATCCCAGATCAGGAACCGTCTCCCACCCACCGGACTAATGACCAGGCCTTGTACAATAGGATCAAATTATCTAGAACATCATGAAGATGCTGAATATCGCTACTACTATACAAATTGCTTGACCTTTGAGATCTTCAAAAGGTCCAGATATATTTCAAAACAGTGTCTTGGCATTATATTAAAAGCTGTTTGAAGAATGACAGAAGGGTTGCATATCAAGCAATGTGATGTGATGTTTCTCAAGTGATTCAGATTTTTTTTTTTTTGTTGCATTTGCACCGCTAATGGCTAACATTAGCATAACTCCGAAGAAACTAGTTGTACAGAATTCCAGCTTTGTAATATAATCTCACAACACTAGATTTTGTTTTCTGTTTGTTTGTTTGTTTGTTTCTCGGAAATTTGCTGCACTTGTTTTCTTGATCAAAATGCACTGGAGATTTTTACTTTTGTGATAAATTATTGAACTATGCCATCTTTCCCTCCATAACTGTTCAGCTAGAGATTTCTAATACGATATAAACTGATTAGTTCGATTTACTCCATTTTATATATGCCGACACTTTTTTAATTAAACACAGAGGGCAACTGAGATCCTTCAAATGGAAAAAAACTGGAACTTGAAAATTGAGGGTGACTTACATGTGAGCTGCATCTGAATCACTGATTTGTATCCCTATTTGAAGTTTGGCTTCACTCTACGTGTACACATTTTTAAAAAAGTTAATATATTTAAAATCTCTTCGGTTTTGGGGGTGGGATGTATTGTATAGAAATTAATGATAGCTGCGCTTTAAAACTGTTGGTGGAATAAGGATCTGAAGCATTCCTGACTAGTGAGGGTAAACTGTAATGGTACAGCCCTGTAAAGTTTTCTATATGGAATAAAATGATCTGTACAACTCTATATGACACTGGTCATCATCATCACACACATTCTAATCAGGTCATAGGTCAATAAAGATTTGGAACTTGGTACATTTGCCCTGATGAATTTTGAATCATTTTAGAGCAGGGGTTTGCAAACTTTACAGACCCACCAGGGACTACCTATATAAAAAGCCAGAGATTCTCATACAATTTAAAATCTTTTTCATGAACATTTATTAAAAGCATTTATGTGACCTGCTCCATCATTTTGACTCAAACACATTTTGAGTTTTATGAACTGCATCAAATGGTCTCAGGTTTTTTAAAATATACACTGTCAAAAATTTGGTCACACCAAGTACAAACAAAGTCCCTTTAAGACAAGTCATTTCACTCGGCGGCCATCTTTGAAACGCCTCTCGTGCATCCAAGTGCAGCTCTTATCTCTTTGAATGGGGAAACATCAAATTCTCCAAAGCTGTTTGCCAAGCTTTCGAATACATTTCATATTTGAAATCACCAATGAAATCTGACAACAACTGTCTCATAAATTGTTTCTAAACCTTCGAATCATGATATAAAATGGTATTTTTCAGGCTGGATCAAGCTAATGCACAGTCCTAAATGCGCGTCTCTTGTGTCTTTTTCCGGAGGCGCGAGTCTGTTTCTATAGGAACCGGAGCTTCTAACGGCCGCTGCAGTGACGCAATGACTTTACCAATCGGTGATTGGCTATTATTTAGAAGGCCGGACTTATTAAGCCATATTGCGCGTTGCACTTTCTCCCATTCAAAACAATAGGGTATGCACGTGACGTCACCGTCGACCGTTACGACTGCGGTCACGCCCACTGAGTGGCAAAAGACTGAGCGGCAGCATTGGTTTTCAGTGTGAATGTCGTGAAAAACACTTCCAAAACGGGAAAGAGCTTTGTGATTGACTGTACAAATAGCTTTGATACAAAACCTGAGGTATATATTTAAAAACTGCAGAAAGCTACAGAAAAAAAAAGCAAATGGATCACTGCAATTCACAGAAACAGCTGGACTCCAGCAGAGAAACATGGATTTGCAGTTATCATTTTGTGTCAAATTGTTGGATTTTGAGGTAAAATCATACCCGTATATATTGTATTGTTATATAACTCATCAATTCAATATTTTCCATCTTATATTCTGCATAATTGGGTGTTTTTCAATAAACAACACTGACAAAAACTATACTATAAAAATATATGTTTTAGGGCTGGACAATATGACGATATTGGTATAAGTGATTACGCGGATTTAAACCTACCTATATTGTAGTTATATAAAATATTCATGGATGTCAATATCCATGGATTAGGTTTATTTGACAAGTTGTAACACATTCAATTCCAACCTTTAGTATAATTCGTTAGTTTACTCACGTTTTCGCAGTTTCCCCTATCCATGGGTTTCATGTGACGTCACTGTATTTTATCGCCGCCATATTTGTGTCCGGTCACAGCTGCGCGCCCTGTTTAAGTCTGTGGTGACAGCAGCTACAACTACCAGAAGAAGGCCAACGAAACACTCTCAGAAGGTTCACAACAAGTTTTACAATATGTCTGGGATATGTGGTGCTGTTAGCTGTTTTAACAGTCATCAGAGTTAGATCGGCGGAATTGTTGGCTTCAATCAGAAAGGACTGTAATTTACATAACATTATAACGAGAACGCTATTGTAATAAAATGTTGTGAATTCTCTATGTTGTTGTTTCAGCGTGTTGTTGTGGGAAGAGCGCATCTAACTTTACTGGAGTTAAACATTGATTAGTGAAGTGAAGTGACATGTGGCCAAGTATGGTGACCCATACTCGGAATTTGTGCTCTGCATTTAACCCATCCAAGTGCACACACACACAGCAGTGAACACACACCCGGAGCAGTGGGCAGCCATTGCTGCGGCGCCCGGGGAGCAGTTGGCGGTACGGTGCCTTGCTCAAGGGTCTCACCTCAGTCGTGGTATTGAAGGTGGGGAGATCGCTGGACATTCACTCCCCTCACCGACAATCCCTGCCGGACCTGAGACTCGAACCCATGACCTTTGGGTTACAAGTCCGATTCTCTATCCATTAGGCCACGACTGCCCCGCAACTTAGTTTAAGCTTTACTTGTGCATTCGCATCATTCTGTGCAGATAAAACTCGTAATATTGAATTTATGAAGTATAAATATCTGTTTAATCTCATAAAGGATGTGTTTCGTTAAGGTAAATAATCCGCAGAGCTTTATTGTACTGATGATCCTATCGCTTCAGCGCGAGCGCTCTAAAAGTAACGCAAAACATTAATAACTATGATTGGGACTGTCTTCTTATACATGATATTATAATCGTATATACTTGTAATATAACGTGAATTCTTTGGGCTTATTTGCTGTATTTCGGAGTTACACTATTGACTGTTCAAGTTAATCAGTGCGTGATTTTGTGCAAATACTAGTTGTAATTTTGTATAAATATCTGAATTATCTTATATAGGATGTGTTCCGTTGAGTTAATTAACCTTCAGTTTATGGGTTTTGTTTGATTCTCTTCAGTTTCAGCGTGCGCAGCTCAAACAGCAATGATTAAGTCATTAAAAATGTTTACTAGGCTACTGTAATTATTATTAAAGTCCGCGTGAACCGGAAGTTGCAAACGACTTTTCTCCAGTGTAGTGACGTATTTCCAAGTGAAACGGAATATTGAATAGAGGGCAGAGTTTTACTTCAGCGCTCCTCCTCTCCATCTATCGCTCATAGCAGACTAACGGTTGGAGGGGAGTGGTTTAACGCGAGCCGTCATTTAGACCCCAAGCCGTACACTGATGTCATCAGAGAAGGGGCACCGTTGCAGAGGGGAGGAGCATTTTCAGATTTTTATTAAATATTAAGAAGTCAAACAATTTTTTTGTGTGGATTGACTTGCACGGATGAATTGTTCACCACAAAACTAGCAAAATGAGCTAACAAAATAATAAATAAGGTCAATTTTGATTTCATGTGTACTTTAAAACTCTTTTTTTAAAGAATGCATTATTTTTAATAACTAGCACTTATATTGTTCTCGTATTATTTTCATCAACACATTGTTAGATTAATAAGGATCACGAACAATAACAGATTTTTTTCTCAAATCATCTAATTTTGATAACAGCATGTACAGTACTGCTTGAGCTATGCGCGCTAAATAAACACCCGTAAACTGAAGCGCTGTGCTAGAAGGTTAATTAACTCAACTGAACACATTCAATATAGGGTAATTTATATATATATACAAGATAACATAAAATTATAACTTATATTTGCACAAAATCATGCACGCATGAATTTGAACTAAGTAACGTAGTCGGAATAGCTCCTGTTGCGGNTGTACAGTACTGCTTGAGCTATGCGCGCTAAATAAACACCCGTAAACTGAAGCGCTTTGCTAGAAGGTTAATTAACTCAACTGAACACATTCAATATAGGGTAATTTATATATATATATACAAGATAACATAAAATTATAACTTATATTTGCACAAAATCATGCACGCATGAATTTGAACTAAGTAACGTAGTCGGAATAGCTCCTGTTGCGGATGCGTTCTTCCTGTAACAACACGCGAAACAGCAACTAGAATTCACAACATTTTAATACAATAGTGTATACAAATAAAATGTTATTAATATGACAGCCACAATCGTAGAAAATGTTTTGTGTTGTTTGAGCGCTCGCGCTGAAGCTAAAGACGATCATCAATACAATGAAGCGCTGCTGTTGCTATCTCGGAAACAAATATGGCGGCGGGCGTAGCGGAAGTGACGTCTTTGAAACCCATGGATAGAGGGTATGCATCGACGTCACTTTCCCGCCGGAACGCGCTCCCTCAGCTGGACTGAGTGGCAAAAGAACCTGGTGTATGACTGGATTTAATAGAGGAAACTGCGAAAACGCGAGTAAAGGCCCCGGTATACTTCAAACGAAATCGAAGAACGAACTGATGTGACGTCATTTCGAACAAAATCAGGCCAAAACGAAGTTCGTTTTGTGTTCTTTTTGGAAGTTCGAAACGGCTTGCCAAAGCGAACTTTCAGGAAAAGTTCGCTCCAGCTGCAAAACACCTTCGTACTACCATTGGTCCGTGACGATAACGCAACAGGAGGTGTGCGCTGAGGCTCCGCCTTCACTCGCGTGGGCCGCGTCTCTGATTCATTTGATCTGTTGAGTTCATTGAGGTAAGATCTCCGTGAGTGAAAACATGAACACACTGGATAGCCGCTTTAATAGTACAAAATAAAGTTGTGCTTTTAAAAAAATGAGGCACTAACACTGTTTTTCATGTTTGATACTGTAAAGCTGTTTGATATTAAGCAATCTATTGAATAAAGTGCTATATGAAGACATGGTGACCAGTGCTAATTTGCAGAGCTCGTGCTAACATACCCATGTTGTTATGATCAGATGCTTTTCTTATGCTTTCTATAATAAATGCTTGCTGTTTTCTCATTTTTGTTGTGTTATTTTGTTACTGAGAAGAAAGTGTACAGCACATATTTACATATTCATCTAAGCGTCGCTCTCAGCAGTGTGGGCGGCGTCAGATGTTCGTTTACAGTTTATCGCGCGTCACGCATTTCGAACTTCGTTTTACCCCGAAGCGAAGAACGAAAAAGAACTTCGTTTGAAGTATACCGGGGCCTTAAAACAAACGAATTACACTAAAGGTTGGAATTGAACGTGTTCCTTACAACTTGTCAAATAAACCTATATTGACATGCAGCCAGGATTCGTGTTTCCTGACATTTATATGTGCCTGATTTCGACGCCGGGGAAATACAAAGCAAATCTGCCTGTGAATATTTTATATACAATATCGGTATAGGTTTAAATCCGCGTAATCACTTATATCAATGTTATATCGTCATATTGTCCAGCCCTAAAACATATATAGTTTTATTGTATAGTTTTTGTCAGTGTTGTTTATTTAAAAACACCCAATTATGCAGAATATAAATTTAAATAAGGTTTAAATCCGAGTAATCACTTATCAATGTTATATATCGTCATATCGTCCAGCCCTAAAACTTGTATAGTCTGTGTTTATTTAAAAACATAAATTATGCAGAATATAAGATAGTAAATATTTAATTGATGAGTTGTCAACATAATATATAACAATACAATATATACGGTATGATTTTACCTCAAAATCCAACAGTTTGACAAAATGATAACTGCAAATCCATGTTTCTCTGCTGGAGTCCAGCTGTTTCTGTGAATTGCTGTGATCCATTTGCTTCTTTTTCGGCAGNCGTCCAGCCCTAAAACTTGTATTGTTTTTGTCAGTGTTTATTTAAAAACATAAATTATGCAGAATATAAGATAGTAAATATTTAATTGATGAGTTGTCAACATAATATATAACAATACAATATAAACGGTAAGATTTTACCTCAAAATCCAACAGTTTGACAAAATGATAACTGCAAATCCATGTTTCTCTGCTGGAGTCCAGCTGTTTCTGTGAATTGCTGTGATCCATTTGCTTCTTTTTCGGCAGTCTTTAATTATATACCTCAGGTTTTGTGTCAAAGCTATTTGTACAGTCAATCTCAAAGCTCTTTCCCGTTTTGGAAGTGCTGCCGCTCAGTCTTTGTGCCACTCAGTGACGTGACCGCAGCCATAACGGTCGACGATGACGTCACGTGCATACCCTCTATTAAATCCGGTCACGCAGCAGGTTCTTTTGCCACTCAGACTCAAAGTGACGTCCAGTGCAACCCGCATTTTAGCATGATTTCTGAAGGATCATGTGACACTGAAGACTGGAGTAATGATGCTGAAAATTCTTTGACATCACAGGAGTAAATTACATTTTAAAATATATTAAAATAGAAAATAGTTAGGTGGGAATAAGACTTAAAAAAAACATTTTATAAATTACCAAATTTTGAATGGTAGTGTATTAAAAGAATATTTAAAAAAAAAATATATATATATAGGCTATAACAATATATTTACGAACGATATCATGCTGTTTTCCCCCCCTAGAGAACTAAGGAACCACAGACATGAATTTTCTGAATTAAGGTCAGTTCAAGTGTTGTTCACGAGCTCTTTATTGTTGTCTTGCTGCGAAAGTTGTTGAGACACTGACTGAACGATTACACAAGAGATATTACAAGTTCTATAATTAGTGATAAAGAAGAGAAAGGTTCGCGTTTGCTCGAAGTTTGAACTGAGGCGGTTACAGCGATTAAAGAACGGTTACGGTTTGAATTTTGTAATGAAATTGCCAGCTTGATAGCTGAGACTATCACAAACACAAATTAAATTGTGATTTTTTGCCTATAATTGCTTTTCTCCACAAACGTAGCATTGTGAGCCGTTAGAAGGGTCATTCCACGAAATCGGTGCCTTTTCAACTTTGAAATATTAAAAAATAAAATAAGTTTATTTAAAAAAAATGATATCTATGAAATGAAGACAACTTAAAATGACAAGAAATTGTATTTGGCCATCTCAGGCTATATCATTTTTTATTTTATTACTACTTTTCTTCCTCAGGTTTTGATATTTTTGTCAACCCTGTTACAGACATAATCATCACTATACTACAGTTTTAATTAGAACTATGTAATAGTTTTTACATATATGAGCAGTATTTTTGTCCCTTTTTTCACTGGGGTTGTTTCAAATTTGGTATTTTTTAAACAAATCTTATATTTGTCATTCAGATGACCAAAAACATCCTAATTTTGAAAGCTGATCATCTGTCAATTAAGAAAAATATATATATTTACAAGAGAGATATTAAAAGAAGGGCTTTGTCCAAAACAAAATAATGTGATTGTTACAAACTAAAAACTTGGAAGGCCATTTCAAATATTATTTTTACATTATTTATGAAATTAATGACAGTAACAGGATTGACATAATGGTAACAGGACTGACCAGAGTAACAGGGATGACGGGACACATTCTTCAGCATACAATCTACATATTTTTTTTACATAATACTGTAAAGTTTCTTACTTTTTAATTTACATTATATTGTTTTGCATTCACTTTGCATGGCTGTATTAGTGAAACATTCAATTTCTAAGAGATCAAGAGCCTTATTTATGAAATGTTGCACAGAAACCGTCCTAAATTTGATCTTACGATCATTTCTCAGATGTGCGTATGTGAGATTCTTAGAATGAACGTACACACAGAAAACGAGCGTATGTCTCTCTTTCAGATGTGAAATATATAGCCTAAATCGCAAATAATCTTGAACTTGTGCACAGCTGAATGGTTTTAGTTCTCGGTGTTGTAAACAACACCTAATTAATGTCATTTACATATAAAAGATCACCAGTCATCGTCCAAATCCTTTCATTTAGAATGGCGAGCTGTAAGAATAGCATAGATTTCCAAAAAACCTGCAGTAATCTGACAAGGAAAAGTGTGTACTGTACGTCTGTTCAGACTCTGATGTGGCGCTAAGCACTTTTCCATGTTTTTATAAATATGAGTGTTGGTGTGGATTTAACACTCTAAGATCAAATCTGTGCATATGCACGCTTTAAATGTTTTAAGGCTACTGTAATTAGACCCATGCGTCCATACGTTTTGTCTGTGTCAGTGTGTCCCCTCACAGAGCTTAAAATATTCGCTGCCCGCCCAAAAAAAAGGTTGTTGTTTGGATTTTAATAGGTAAATACTTAAGAACCTATGAATGGATCATTATTACAGTGATTGTTATGTTTCTAGCATGTTATATGTTTGGCAATGGTTCTTTTAACCCTAAGAGATGTAGTGTGTAGCTTTTCTTTTCTTAAACAAATGTGTTGAAAGATGTATCATGGCCATAATCTAGGATGACAATGCCAATATTCAACAGGGTTAAAACTGTGAAAGAATGGTTCACAGAGCACAAAGAATCATTTTCACATAGGAAATGGACACTTCTGAGTCCTGACTTTAACCTCAGTGTAAGTCTTTGGGATGTGCTGGAGGAGACTTTACAGAGTGCTCACCTCTTGCATTGTCAATACAAGATCTTAACCAAAAATGTATGCACCTCCTGATGGAAATGACGTCAGAACATTTATTTCCATCAAGAGGTTAGTCTTACATTGAGGTTAAAGTCAGGACTCAGAAGTGCCCATTCATGTGTGAAAATGATTCTTTGTGCTCTCTGAACCATTCTTTAACCCTGATGAATATTGGCATTGTCTTCCTGGAATATGGCCATGATACATATTCCAACATGGTTGTTTAAGAAATGAAAAGCTACACACTCTGTTAGGGTTAAAATATATTACATATTAAGTTTATATAATACATTTAAATAGTTCATACTTGAATTACGAGATTCCTGTACCAACAATAGTAATACTACCAATACTACAAATACTAACTAAAAATGTAACTGATGCTCATATGCCACCCACACTGAATGATAAAAACAAGAACAATACACCTGGGATGACCTTTTAAAATGTTTGCATTTGACACAGATAAATGTTAAATACAGAGAGGATAAGGTGATTGTCATCCCTGTTACCCACATGTCATGACCTGTTACCCTAAAAAGTAACAGGGTTGACGGTAACAGGTTTGACAATTTCAAGCTAATTTGCTATTTGCTAGCTTACAGACCAGATCACAAAAACACATTTTGTACAATTTAAAGGGATTTTACTTGTAGATAATAATTGTTACATTAAATAAATAAGTGTTTAAATGTGTACTTCAAAAATGGTAACAGGTTTGACATTGCATGATATCCCCTCTCAGTCAAACCTCATAAATCATCAAAAATAGAAGATTATAGAAGAGAGAGAGAAACTTATTTTTATTTGAACTGTTGGCATCCTGGTTTAGAGATGATGTAACTTCCTGGAAGTGATGTCACTAGAATGTACCATTATTTATACAGGGTTCTTTGGTGAGGGTAACAGGGCTGACATGAAATAGGGGACACCGATAAAATGATATATATTTTATAGAAAAAATATATACTTATGCTAAAACATTGCTTGACAATAAGACTATACTTAGAACAATATGCAAAAGTGATTTTTGTATCATTTTGCATTCAATTTGCAAACTAAAAGTCCTGCTGAAAAAGAACAATCATAGCAAGGGACAGGCCAAAAACCTTACCCTTATGAGAATAAATGCAAATTTAATTATTTAAAATAATATTTAATTGAATTTACTTTGGTGTAATATTGATAAAACAATGCACAGTATTGATATGTTTTTAAATCACAAATTTATTTGCTGTTATAATACTTCTATGTCTGGTTATTTCTTAGGGAGGCAAAAGGCACCGATTTCATGGAATGACCCAGAAAATGCTGGAACGACTCCAGCATATCATGACAGGCCTACAAGTCACTATTTTTATGGAATAGTGTTTGCAATTTTTAATTCATTGTGTCCTCGTAATCTTTAAAAAAAATATCGTCCCCTCAACTCGTAAATACGATCTTTCTGACATGGATATATTACGCCACAAGAGAAGACAAGACGATCGCAACTTCCGTTTCATGACTACTTTAAGACATCTGGTTGAAAACCCCAGTTTAACCTAGGCACAGATGTGACTTGAAATAAGTACATTACAGAGTAAAGTGTTTAAAAATTCTTAAAATATTTTATTTATTAAAAGTCTTAAGACTCAATTACATTACCTTACTTCTTCAGTTATACAGTTTGCTTATGCTTGCATAAGATTTGACAGATTTGACTAATGCTCCAAAAACAGACTCTTAATGCTACAGGAAGTGTTCCAGAACTTCCTAAGTGTGATATTTAATTTCACAACAGTTTAGTCTTACAGAAACTGGACTGATAAATTGTTAACGTTCATCTTTGGCATCATGTATACAAGTTTATATAAACTTGCTCCCTTTAAAATAGCTGTACAAAGTTGCGAAACTGGCATTAGAATTCAGAATGAGATTTAACCATGGTAAGTGGACGGCCCTTCCCAATCCTGGCCTGCATGGTTTCGGTTGGATGGCCTGCGACTGCCCATGAATCTCTTCAGAGTATCTGAGGAACTAGGACGTAACCAGGGGTCTGTGGCAATGGTGTCAATGGAAACACGCCGGTTGGTTGAAGGAGTCTGTGGCCATAGCTCCTCCCCTTCCTCAGCTGACACTTCCCCTAGACAGCACAAAAGATACACATCTCAATGCTTCTGACAAACCAGTTTGTGTTTAGCAAGCTATATAACAGCTAAATAACAGTAACAGTTTAAGAAAAGAGTAGCTAGAACAACAACATGCTACGTTTTTGGTCTTTGTTTAGTTAGGATTCTAGATTACCCACCCTTAAATGGATAGTTTACCCAAAAATGAAATTGTTGTTCCAAACCCGTAAGACCTTCGTTCATCTTCGGAACACAAATTAAATTAAAATTAAAATTTTTGATAAAATCCCAGAGCTTCTGACCTCCCTACAGGCAGCAACGTCATAACCAATTTCAAGGCCCAGAAAGGAAAGGAAAGACATCGTTAAAACAGTTCATGTGACTACAGTGACTACCTTAATGTTATGAAGCGCCGAGAATACTTTTTGTGTGCAAAAACAAAAATAATGACTTTAAACATTCAACAATTTCTTCTCTTCCCTGTCAGTCTCCTACACTGTTCATGTTGTAAAAACAGTGCAGCGCTTCCAAGTTCTACGTCAGAACGTCGACTCATTATTGGCCAGCTCCTGCATCAAAAGGAGTGCGTCAACTGTTGGTGCTCACGTGTACAGCGTCAGCCAATACTGAGCCGGTGTTCTGACATAGAACCCGGGAGCACTGCACTGTGTTTACTACGTGAACAGCGTAGGAGATGGGACTATTTTAATGATGTCTTTACTACCTTTCTGGGCCTTGAAATTGGTTATCACATTGATGTCTATAGGGAGGTCAGAAAGCTCTCGGATTTCATCAAAACTATCTTAATTTGTGTTCCGAAGACAAACGAAGGTCTTATGGGTTTGGAACGACATGAGGGTGAGTACCTAATGACAGAAATTTCATTTTTGGGTGAACTAACCCTTTAAATGTCAAAACGGCAAACTGTGGTTGGTCGCATTAAGCCCAAAGTACTGCTGCTCAGGTTTTTCAATCCTCTTTTTATCCCAATCAAAGAATGGACCAGACTTCATACTAGTAGTCAAAAGTAGTCTGGCTGGGCGAGCCTAACCAACCCTAGGCGATTTTCCTTTCAGATTCAGAGTTCCTGACCTGATCTCCAGTCATGTTCTCTCATGTTGTTCAGCGATGACATCTTGTTCTTTGTGCGCTCCCTCAGCCGCTCTATTTCTGTGCTGGTTAGTGAATGCAGGGACTGGCTGTCAGGACCACTGTCAGGTCGTGTGTACCTGTTTAACACATCCTACCGACAAAACAAAAGTACAGTCATTCAGAGTCTTTGTCGATGCATTCAATAAAAAAAAAGAATTCTAGCTCTGTTCCAAAACTTGACTGAAGGCTTCTGAAGTGTAGGCAGGACTCGAGTAGACAAACAAAACTAGCTTGTGTATACAATATAAAACAATTTAATATTAAATGAAATAGGACCAGCATAATTCTTCTTCTGTGGACACCATCTTTAAAGGCCCTTCCCTCAAATAGTGCACTATAAAAGGGTCTAGAGGTTGAATATACATACCTACTATATAGGGGAAATTAGTAGTATGTCCGAATTCACAGTATTCATAAAACAGCTTCCTGCTCCTTCTAAAGTGCGCATCCAGTGGACACTTTTCTATTCTATGAGGGATTACATTCATATCATATACTGTAGAACATATTTTCATGATGGACACCAAGAACAGACTTATTCAAAGAAGTACCTACTGAGAAAGTATGCGATTTCGGACGCACGTTGATTATACTTTGTCCAACACCTAAGTATCAATAAACTATTTTACACAATATTTGTGCGTTTTTTTTAGAGAATCGTGTTAATCAATATGCTAACATGAAACTCAAATGGAATTAAGTCCAAATGAGCAAAACTTTTGCTTATGTAGAGAGTTCCAAATCAGTTAGTTAGAAGATTCCACTGCAGTTAAGATGCAGGCTTAGCAAAACATATTTTTACATTGCATAGAAAAAAAATGGAAAAGCAGCGCAGACGTGTTTGACCATTGTGCTATCCTCTTTTTTTCATCTCCCACATGACATGCCTTTCTAAAACATGACGCTCATACGTTTTGTTTTTTTTATGTCTCTATGGCTGCGTCCAAAATCGCATTCTCCATGCATAGGTACTTCTTTTGAATAATTAATTACTTGGCGACCATTAAAAAAGTATGTTCTGCAAGGTGTGTAGTAGAAATACAACTCCTTTTACATACTGTTTTTCACCTACTATATAGAAAGGAAGTGTACGATAACAGATGCAGCCTTTACCTTGAATTTTTTCCCCCATATTCTAGTGCACTGCGTTCTACTTGAATGGCCCCTTGGAAGTTAGCTGCTCATGTATGAAGTAGTCAGCGAAGAAGGCAGCTAAGTTTTGGAACAGAGCTAATGACTTTGCCTTGGTCAAGTGAGGTTGTAGTTGTGTATAACTAGGGTCTCTTACATTAGAGATGTCTGTCTTCCTAACTGCCGGTCTTGCTCTCTGGTCACGCCAGGAATGGAGATGGAATGAATCGCCACTGGGGTCTGTGTAGAAACAACTGATTGGTTATTTACAGCCGACAAATGTTCAGCAACAGCAGGCTCTGCAGTCCTTCCTCTCTCGAGATTGGCTCTAGCTCAATCATGCACGATTTAAGCAATCAAAGCTTGGTAATTGAAACTGAGCAAATGAAATGGCATTTAATGAATGAGACCGAGACTGTTTTGCGAACTCATTTACAATGTGACTACTGATCTCTCTGGGGTGCCACTGAGGACATGCATTATCCTCACCCCAGAGTCAATCTCTCTTCTGTCAGGTATTCATAGCTGTCACACTAGCTGTCATTCGTCCCTGGTGGCAGTGACAGCAGCTGTCCGACAGTGGTGTCACGCATTGTCTGCTGCTCATACTGACACACGCACACCCCTATACTTCCCATAGATGTCTTTTGTTTCTAAATGATGTTAATCGATATGCCCCAGCTCTAAGAGTCTTTTAAATTACATATCACATTACTAAAGTTAAATGGTCAAATTATACAGGACCTAAAGAACTAAATATCACAATAATGTGATTTTTAACAGGCATTGAGGAAGGATAAAATTTTGCAAGGGAATAGGATCTGGCATGACACTGAGACTGTGTTGCGGACAAGCGTTGTAACTCAACTTATGTGTTGAAGCCCTGGTGAGATTCCACATCATTTTTGAAAGATTTTTTATTATTTTTGAAGACCTTTTTGGAAGTTTGGCCTTTAGGAATATAGCAAAATACCTCGTGGCAGAATGTTAGTATACTTATGTACACTCATAATGGGATAGTTCACCCAAAAATGAATATTCTGTTATCATTTACACACCCTTAAACCTGTATGACTTCCTTCGTTCTGTTTAACACAAAAGAGATTTTGAAGAATGTCGGTAACCTAGCAGTTTAGTTACCATTGACTTCCATTGTGAGGACATAGAAAATGTGCAAGTTTATATGTCACAAGCTTCAAATCGGTTTTAATCTTTTGACATGAGCACACTGCGCAAACATACAGTTTCCCACTGTGGTCTCATACTAACCATCCTCCTTTTCTTTGTTTTAAAAAGTCGACTTAATATTTATATATTTCAGGTCCCAATTAGGAGATGACGAGCACACAAAGCTTTGTACCATGATGCTTACATTAATCAAGCAGTAAAAACGCCCATTCCCGGCCCATTCAATTGGTTTGGGCATTTTTAGTCTGTTTGAGGTGTTTACATTGAGCATTTTAATTCGGATTGGACTTTTTTGTAATTGGAATACAATGCTCTATGTAAACGCACCTACTGATACATCCCTCAAAACTATTTCTTTTATTTTCAAAAAAGAAAAAAAAGTAATGCAGGTTTGGAACCACATGAGGGTCAAAGAGCCAATACACACAAAAATGACGAAATGCTGTTTTATCCTTGTGCGGGTATCCTTGTAAACAGTCAATTGTGTCTTAAATTAATGTAAACAGTTAAGAAAGGAAACGCATGTGTAACAGTATATTGGATCCGTGCAGCTCTTAAAGTGACAACAGCCTAATAAATCTGCCGAAGTCATTAATGTTAATCAAACAACAAAAGACAAAGATAAAACCATTCACTGCTCTTGAATGAATAACTTTTGTTTTAATAAGGATTAGTCTATATTTAATGTATACAGCAGTGTTATTTTACATTTGATTACTTTATTCAATTTGGTATACCTTTCAACCTTTTACTTACCTTAGTATTAGTTTTTGCTGAAGTATCGATAATTGTAAAAATTTCACTGATATTTAAAAATTACTCATATCATAAGATATTTGATCATATCACCTGTCAATAATATTGTTAAATAATCGTGATTTCATTATTGACCAAAAATAATAGTGATTATGATTTTTGCCATAATCAAGCAGCCCTACTGGTGGGTGTAATTTAAATTTAACCTAAAAGTTTAAACTTTTCAGATGAAAAAGCCTTTGACATGTTGGTGAGTAAAATGCTTCCCTCCGTTTTTCATTTTAGGGGAACTTACCAATAAAGGCACTCTCTGAGTCTAACAGCAAGCGTCTGCCCGGATTCTCTGCAGAATTCAACCTCTGGGGGGGATAAACACATCAATAAAGACGTCAAGTCAATAGCCAGAACTGTCAGACAGTGCTAACGGAATGTAGATACCCTTTAAGGGCTCAGAAAAATGGGTCACGGAAAAACAGAGTCAAGATTATTTTTGTGGCGCACAAGTTTACCAGTGTGTAGACACACCTGCTCAAGATGCTGCTTTCCTGAAGACACCATATCAAAGTAATCTGCCCAGGGAATACAGGTATGAGTTCACATTTTTTGTATTTAATTTTTTATTTTATATTCATATATTCAGTAAATATTAAAAACATAAAAAAGCCCATCCCTCACAAACAGACTGACCAGCAGGTCTGCCCCTCCTCAGGCTGTTTATGGTTCGTTGCTGTTGTCGTAACAGAGCCTGTTGCTGGATATCTAGACTGTGATCATCACTGGGGGGGTCAGGATATGCCTGTCGCACCTCCTTACGAGATTCACCGTCTGATAACACAAACACACACAGATAAGAGTCAACCTCTCCTCCAGGACTACAGCATCACTGACAGATAATGCAGGGATGTTGAATACACATATGAACAAATATAATCCAATCACAGAAAACACGACTCATATTGCAAATCAGTGTTGTTCATCATACATGACAGGAAAATAGCAGCTCTGCCATAGCCAAACCAGCTGACACAGAGATGTAGAAAGAGAAAATCAGAGCTTAATAAAGAGCATGACAAAGCAAGGGCATGAAGCCAGGTGCTGAGTCACGGCTCACAGAGATGCAACTCATTTCTCTCCTGCTGGGAGGTTTGATGACTGATATGACTATTCAACCCATGGGGTGGGCAGATGGAGAGGGAGAGCTGTTGAATCCATCTTCTGAGCAGAGGAGAAGGTTAAAAGACTTCCAAAGGGACATGAAACGCAGACATTCATCTAGGAAAACACATTAGCATTTGATGCTACATTAACATCAGGACATTGGATATAAATAATGCGGTTTCACTCAACCACATCCAAGTTTTTGCTCTTGGGATGCAAGTGTAAATGAGCTTCAAATTTAAATTTCAATGATAATTCATACTAGCTCCAATGACATTCTCCTGTTTAATCTTTAACTTCTCTATTAGCATTTGCACCAACAACATGACAAAATGTCTATTGCCTATATCGATTTTATTATTTACATACTATTAAAGTATATTATTTTGAATTAACTTTTATTTTTTTACTTTTTGCTGTTTTCTTTTGATTTTTAAAGTTTGTCATTTTTTATGTGCTTTTGTCATTTATATATTTCTGTTTCTTTAATTTATAACCATTTCAGTATAGTATTTCAATGTAATTTTATTTCAGTTAGCTTCCAAGACAACATTTCTAATTTTTAAAGTTTTTCATCTAATATTTGTTTTATTTTCAGCTTTATTTCAATTAACAAAAAACAATTATTAATAGTTTGTTAAATATAACAACACTGATTACCAATTAATACTTTATTAACTTCATCCATCCACCATCCAGGATCAGAAAAATAGAGTTTAACTTAAGACTAAAACCTGAAATCCATTTAAGGCAAGTCAGTCAACACGGCGGCCATCTAGGCATGTAGTATCTCGCTGTACTCAGTGTGGTAAAGTTTTACTTTAAAAGGTAATTGGAAAGCAGATGGCAGTTTTTTGATGTTACACTGAAGCTAACAAAGGATCAGAGAGTGAGCAACAGGAAATGAGTACAGCTGTTGGTGGATATGTGAACTTGAAGGTAATAAAGGCTGGTGAATGGGATTTCGGGAATCTTTTTGAGAGTGAATTTTAAGTCTTTTTGAGAGTGAAATTACAGGCCCACTGAAGAGTTCTGCAGAGGTTTTTCAAGCAAAAGACAGGAAACAAAGTGTGACATTTACCTCTGTACTTGAGATGGTTAAACTCTTGTAGGTTGTGCATGTTGGCTGCTGCAGTGGTGTGGGAAGCTGGCCTCCTGATGGGCACTTGTTTGTGTAGTCTTGCCACTTCAAAAACATCCTCCGGGAGGTGTTCTCTTGGTCTGTTCAACATGTAAAGCATAATTCACAGTCAAAGAGGTCAAGATGACAAAGCAATCCATGACAGAATGATCAGGTGCATAATTTTGAAGGGGTTTATTTTGTAATATTGACCTGTTGACTGTACATTATCCCATTTATTACACGGCTACTTACCAAATAAATAGAAACACCAGTCAAATATACAAATACTCCATAGAATATTGTTCACTTAGGTTGTTTGTGGAGGGGTAAGCACCTCATTAAAGGGTCTAAATGACACACTTGTTCTGAATGTGTCTGTGCAGGATTTTTGTTTTATTACCGTACCTGCCATGAATGGGAGGGGTGTGGTCATTTCCGTTGGACTGCATTAACTGTCCCTCCAGACGTCTCTGTTCACTCCGCAGCTGCCTACGCAAGGCTGATAACTCCCTGATCACTGTCTGCTTTTCTTCTAAAAAAAAAGACATTGCAGTTCAGGGACTTTGTCCTTTACAGCTGCGATGGCAAGAGTACCGCGGTGATATGAGTAACCTGTGGCCCTGATCTCGTTCCTGCGGGCAGGCACCGGGGGAGATTGTGGTGCTGACATTGAGCGCATCTAATAGAAGAAAGACAGAAAAAAATATTGTGATAAGTCACTTTACAAGTCATTCACTTAGACGTTGGGGTCTATGTAGGCAGATCTTGGCCAGAATAATCTGCAATGTGGACCGTGATTGGGTGTTTCTTCAACTTTGGGGACTTTTTTGTCCCAGTGGTTGATTTATGTTATCAAAACTAACAGATTTTAACTTGTTCTTTTTGTTTAATGAAGATCACAGTAAAAGTGTCTTTTCTGTTTTTCTTTTGTTGTTTGATTCATTTCAACAGCATAAATAGCAGTAAGAACTGTATATTATGCTGCTTTCATTTTAATACACAGATCTAACATACACATGCGATTTCTTTCCCTGCTGTTTACGTTCACAGACATAACTGACTGTGTTTATGTGAACTTTGTGTGTTTTTGATATTCCTGTGTATTTGACAGTTTAAGCGTGATAGACATGATAGAGAGCTTAGTTTAATACTCACACGTCAAAACATCTGACATCCAGCTTTTTGTGCGCATGCTTCGAATGTGTGCGTTCAAAAAACCATATCAGAAGTTTAGACTGATATGGCTTTAAAACGCATGCAGAAACTTTAATGATGAAGAACTGAAATGTCATGTGAGCGTGACCGCCTTAGAGATGATAATCAAAACCAAACAGCTGTTTTGTTAGTATCCGAGGCACAAGCTTGTTTGCATTTAACCATTTGCATTTAAAGATACATGCACGAAAACAGCATGTTTTTCCTTCCACTCAAAAATGGACATTTACAACATGGTATAATAAATGTTCTGTGGTGTATTTTGAGCAGAAACACCTGAGACCTGTATTACTTCTTGTAAAAAGGGGCATAATAGGTCCCCTTTAAAGTGATTATTTTATAGTGTGCCCATAATTGAAGAAAACACCCAAGCATTGCCGTCTAAACAGCATGTGAAGCATGATGTAATTGTGTGCATGTTTGTCACTCACAGACACAGTTGCAGAAGAGCGGTGGCTCTCCACTGAAGGAGGTCTAGGCATCTGCTGACGTAGTTTCTTCTGCAAGGTTGGTAGGGGTGGTGACGGTGCCCTGTGGACCTTTTGGTATTTGAGAATGATGTGTCAGCACAGAAAAGGATGTTTGTTTTGAGGTAAAAGCCTTATGAACAAATGAAGTAGACTTAATGTACACCCTTCACCTCTTCCAGATGTGTCTGCTTCTCTCTCTCGTGTCTCTTCCTCAGGGCCTCGTTCTCTTTCTCCTCCGCTTCTTTCTTCAGTTTCTCAGCCTCTTTACGGCGCAATTCGGCTTGCCTGATCAACTCCTCATTTTTGGCTATATGCTGTAAAATAGGTGATAGAAAGGAAGCACATCCTGTGACTGTACCTTTTCTTTTAATTAAAGGTGGCACTGATGGCCTCAAAAGTAGCTGTTTATTAGGGATTATAAGGGATAGCGTTAATCAATTGTGTCATGTTTGGTTAGGACACTGTGGTAAAGCCTTTAGAGGATAGACTATTTCTAGCTCAACATGCTCATATGTTCAATCTGGGTCAAGACCAGCATTTCAAATTGAATGCAACTTCCTTTCAGCAGGCCATTTTTTGGTATTCTTGCAAATTAAAGAACCTCTTTCTCTTTCTGACGCTTCCGCTTCTGCTCTTCCTCAAACTCCCTTTGGATCCGAGCTCGCTGTTCGTCCAGCCGCCTCTCTTCTTTCTCATCCTCGAGCCTGCTCCGCTCCCTCTCTTCTGCCTCCTTTCTCCTCTTTTCCTCGATCTGTTCATCCCAAAGATGATGACAAAGTGAAATGGCAGGCCAAAAGCACAGACAACATAATACAAAGCTGACTGAATGAGACAAGTAGGTCCATACCTGTTGTTTCAAGCAATCTTTGTACTTTTCCTGGTCATGGAGCTGCTGTGGAGAGGGCAGTTCGTTGAAAAGGTTACCCCGTGCTTGTACAGGTGGCTGAGAAGGGGCAAAACCTGCAGGCTCTACAGGGGAAGAAAGGATGGAGTGCACGCAAAGGTCTTTTATTTTTAGTTTCTAAAAGGCTTGATAATATCCACAATCAAAGTCAGAAGTTGCCCACCTTTTTTAATATTTGTAGTGAATTAACCGAACATAAACATACAAGCTTGATAAAAATGCTCATTTTAGAAGAAAATTTCAGACGGCACTTAGAGGCTTTTGCATCTGAAGTCTTCATATATATAAATATATATATATAAAACACACACACACACACATTGCTATGTGCACTTTGCTAGAATAAATGGTACTTGACACGACACTTGCAAACTGTTGCTCACATGTTGATTTGATTGCTTCTATTGTTCTCATTTGTAAGTCACTTTGAATAAAAGTAAAGCAAAATTTATTTTACTCTAGTTTTTTAATTTAATTTATTTTATTCTCATCTCACACATTGTAGATCTGAATTCTGCAATGGGACATTTTCTATCATGTAATGTATTTCTATAATTAAAATACATATGTAAGATATCTCACCTTACAACAAATGTGAAAGCAAAATGGCAACAAAAAAAAAAGTCTACAGTACAGCCATATTCTCTTTGCAAATCTGTTATTTAGTTCAATCAGTCTTTCTTTTTCATTTATAATTGGCATCAAAAATGGTTGCACAACCTTAGGTGGTGATGTGCACTAAGAATGTAAATTGCCATTAAACAAAAGAAGTATGCTTCTTCTTATCATCTGTTTCATGGTGACTCCTGGATTCTTTGCTCTGACAGTTTTTTTAGAACATGTTTTATATATCCTTAAAACAGATTTCTGCAGTAATTTCACTGACTTCCAGAGGTCCCTAGTTGAAAAACCTGGCTGTACATGGATCTTAACTGCATTCTTGTAACTGTATCATCTCTTAGCAGCATTATTAGAATGTATTGTAAATGCATTCTCATCTCAGTAGCTGTGCCCCAAATGCAACTACAACCAACTACAAATCAAGAACAAAAATACAATAAGCTCAGTGTGTGTTTTCTGTGTTTTCAGTTTGTTTGGGTTTAATAAAACAAAGGCTAATCAGGAAACTAATTTGCCCAGAAAAAGGAATAAACACCAAATAAAAACATTTGGTCAACATTCAAACATATTTATCCAAGCTGCAGAACTGAAGCATGACACTTCATTCACAGTGAGATGAATACTCTGTCTCCGACAGATCACCTGAGAGAAATATTGAAATTGAGGGAAATTACCTTTCTGCCAACTGATACTTTTGAATCACATAATAAAAACAAAGAAAAATGGCACATAAAATCTTACTTGTTTGGTAGTAATCATACACTTTAATCACAGCTGGCTTGAGATTCTTCACTGGAAGAATCTGTTTTAATTGTAACTGGTGATTGACTGGAATATTTTTTGGAACCTGCAGGAAGATAAACATAAATCATGGAAATTATTGAAGATTTTAGATAAAATGTGTATGAATCACTGTAAGTTAACTTATATGAATGTTGCTGTTCTCCCACCTCTTTCAAATACACAATGACATGATCATCTTTAGAATCGACCCGTTCAACAAGTGATGCACTTGAAGTGCTTTGAGTTTCAAGCTGTGGAAAAAGTTTTTTTTTTTTTTAGAAACAAATGAATGATTTGTCACATGGCCAACAGGAGAGTTATTTTCTGTAAGCTATCATGCTGTTCATCAAGAAGTGAGCAGGACAATATTGGCCATAGCTGCACCATCTTACAGTAGATTCACAGTGACAGTACAGTAAATATAATAATGAATAACTTCACATAGTCAAACGCACCATTGATGTATCAGCTGTGAATCCTGACAAGAGTTTAATATCCACAATGACCATGTTAGTTCTTAGCTGTGGACCATCATATCTGGAAAAAAAATAATATGAACAACCAGAGTTCATGTTGAATGAACTAAAGCCATAAATAAAAATCATGTCTTATAGCATAAAGTTAATGTTCTTACTTTACAGTGAAATTTAACAATAGGTACTGTCCAGAGGTTTTCTTGCAATCTCCCTCAAACTTAGCATCAATGCTCAATGTTTTAGCTTGAGTAGGAGTGGGAATGTTGTAGAACTGAGCCATCTGAGAGAGTCAACACAAACAAAAATTGATTAACCACAAAATGCCAAGAGAGCAAAGAGAGAAAGTGGGTGTGAGTAAATGAAGCTGAACACACTACAGACCTGCACAGACACACAGGTTGAGCCCTTCACTTCAATGCTGTATTTGGCTGGAACGCTCTGCAGCTGCTTCTCCTGGTACAGTAACTTGTTGTCCTGATTGACATCAAAGTGGTGAGTGTCTCCTGCTGACTGTACAGTCACTGTGCTGGAGCCGTCAGAGCTGAACACTTTGGTGGCGTACAAAGCCAGAGCCTGAAGAGCCACCACTGTGTCCTGGGAAATAAATGTGTTCAGTAATGTCACTTTTACTCATTCACACCAGCACATTCAGCAATAGTGTGTTTGGTTGGAGTAGTTCGAGTAACCTGTGTGGAGGAGAATCCTCCAAAGGCATTCTGCTGCTTCACAAGCCAGCTGACAATCCTGTTAGCATAGCCCAGATCAGCTGTAGTGATTGTATCTGCAGTGAGAACAGCTAGGAGCACATATGAGCTGATCTCCACTGCCAGAGAATCAGAGTCATCAGCAGATGCAGACTGAGACCAGTGAAGAAGAGACCCTTATTGATAAAAGACACGTGTAACTCAACGGGCATGACAAAATACAATAGTACAGTCGTAAAAGACAACAGAAAGTCATCAGAAACAAACCTCTTACCGTCTGAAATAGCAACATCCTCCAGTTTCTTGAAAAGCTGCTGTCGAGTGTACGTGTCTCTAGCCAGACTGAAAGTGTAGGTGAGCAGAGCAGTGGTGTAAATGTTTTTGACATCCTCAATGACAGACCTCAAGCATGACAAACCTTTACTGACGACAGGATCCTGTGACAAAATAAATAGAGAAACAGAGTCAGACGCTGTGAGTGTCATTTTTCTATGAGTTTATATTGTGTTTCCTGTAGATGAACTTACTGTGACTGGAGTTTCCAGTTCAAGCAATGATGCAGTAATATAGGCTGTCATGGTCACATTATCATTCACTCCACCCTGGAATATATATTAGAGAACATAATGTAAAAATCTTTTGTTTTAGGTAGAGGCATTGTTGCTGTGTTAACACTTTTTTTGAAAATAGGCTCATTTTCCAACTCCCCTAGAGTTAAACAGTTGAGTTTTACCATTTTCGGATCCATTCAGCCGATTTTCGGGTCTGGCGGTACCACTTTTAGCATAGCTTAGCATAGTTCATTGAATCTGATTAGACCGTTAGCATCTCGCTCAAAAATGACCAAAGAGTTTCGATATTTTTCCTATTTAAAACTTGACGCTTCTGTAGTTACATCATGTCTAAGACCGACGGAAAATGAAAAGTTGCAATTTTCTAGGCCGATATTGCAAGGAACTATACTCTTATTCCGGCGTAATAATCAAGGAACTTTGATTATTACGCTGCCGTACCCATGGTACGGCAGCAGGCGCAATGATATTACGCAGCATCTCCCACAAACGTCTCCATGGTTGCAAGGCACGCTCCCTGCGCAAACAGGGGGTCACAGGCGCTGCGTAATATCATTGCGCCTGCTGCACTCATGGTACAGCAGCAAAGTTCCTTGATTATTACGCCAGAATGAGAGTATAGTTCCTTGCAATATCAGCCTAGGAAATTGCAACTTTTCATTTTCCGTCGGTCTTAGTACACAATGTAACTACAGAAGAGTCAAGTCTTAAATAGGAAAAATATCGAAACTCTTTGGTCATTTTTGAGCGAGATGCTAACGGTCTAATCAGATTCAATGAACTATGCTAAGCTATGCTAAAAGTGGTACCACTAGACCCGGAGATCAGCTGAATGGATTCGAAAACGGTAAAACCCAACTGTTTAACTCTAGGGGAGTTGGAAAATGAGCCTATTTTCAAAAAAAGTGGAGTGTTCCTTTAAAGTTTAATGACCAATGACAGACCTTCATTCTGTTGTTGAACAAGCTTCCTTGTTGGAGAAAACAGCCGTCTGAATCCCGTTTGCTTATTAACCAGTTCTTTGCACTCTGAATAATTTGTGAGTCAACAAATATGTATCTCTGTGCTTTGCCAAAAGACCTCAGGACAAAGGCAGTCAACCTAGTGTTTGAAAGTTTTAATTATAATAATGCCATTAGTTGTTTCAGTTGATTGAATCTCTATAAGTGATTAAAATTGAATTTCATCTTTCTGCTTACTATTGTAGATTGATCTATTTTGACAAAAGTGAGTGAAAAGTCACAAATATTTACCATGTATTCCCATTACCACGTCCAAATGTGCTGTATGCTCCACTGTTATGTCTGTAGTTCAGTTGTCTCTGGTATCCTGTTGAGTTTGACAATGATTAAGATGTTCATTCGAGTTGACCAAATCTGAAGTCAAATGTATTGTGACTTATTTTCTTAGTATTTTCTTGGTCTCAGTATTTTTTATGTATTTATTTTTACATGATTGATGTCTCTCACCGCTCTTCAGGAAGCCAGTGGCTCTCTCTCGGATGGCTGAGGTGAGCTGCTCCGTCTTCTCCAGATACTGCAGAATGTAAATATTGGGAGAAAGAACAGCCATGTTTTGTTCTCCACAGCCGTACGGCATCCGTAATAATCTGTGAAGATTCCTCAGTGCCCGACCCAATATGTCTCCTATAAATAATACACAAATGAAACTCACTACATTTTATAAGTCCAAACCCAATCTCCTCATTTCTGCTTGTATTTGTAAATGTTACCAATGACTGAAACAGAAGATCTGGCTGATCCCTCTATCACATCTTTAGGAAGAGTCAGAGACACTTCCTCTGAGAGACTGTCACCTATGAACCAGAGAGTCAGAAACACAAATCAGTGATCAGCTGAGTAATGCTATGATGTTAAATATAGTCTGTGGACAAACCATTTGGACACAGTAACCAGCTGTGAGTCTCTTCCTTTTCAGTTCCTTCTGCCTGCAGCATAAAATCACATTAACACATCATATTTCTATAAGCAGCATTAGGATCATGGATAAATTATGTCTGAAATCTGTTTGATATATCCAGCGTTAGCGTCAGTTCTGGCAGGTCACGTCAGTCAAGCTCGCATCAGCTGACTCCCAGGTGACTTACGTCTACCTATAGGGATACGACGCCTATCACAGCATCTATATATAAGCTCCTCAGTATTATCAGCAGCTATTGCATTTCTCAGGAGCAAATTACCCTCCTCCATCCCCAGCTCCTCCTCTCTTCAGTCAGGATTGGCTTTATTATTCCCTGAATCGGACAAATTCTTGAAATATGTGTACATGTTAAATTATGACATTTAATGATATCTGCATATGTTGGTCCTGTTCTGTTTACCCTAGGGGGTTTATTGCTGCTCTCCCTGCTCTTATCCATGCTAAGCTGCATGGATGCGCAGGGAGTTCTTGCCCAGAACAGAACCATACCGCCAATACAAACTCTATGCATTATCAATCATATTTGACGATAGTAGTTCTGACAGAAGTGCTGACCTGTACTAGTAGACTTCGTGTGACCGTGTCAATGCGTCCTCTCTCTGGGACGCTCACAATCTCATTGTCACACACAGTCTGGGACGCCTCTGCCTCTGCACTGACTGTAATATTCAAGACTCCTACAACACAAGACGTACATCAAGATACAACAGACACAAACACTGAGAAACAATGATTCAGACTGGAAAACTCACCAAGAACAGAAGGAGTAAGGATCCATTTAAAGGTTTTTCTTCCATTAGCACATAGACATGATGAATACTGATCATCAGAGGAGGCTTTGAGAGTGTAGTCTGAGGAAGGAGCTGGAGTCACTTTAACCTGTCAATCAACCACACATGATTAGTGGCATATTTGATATGATTTGAATAGACTGAGTGTGAAATCTCACCATGATGCACTTGGACAGATAGTTGAAGACAGTGGCCTTCAGCTCAAAGATCTCCCCACGGATGATGGAGTAAGGCAGAGAGAGTTCCAGGAAGAAGGGCTGGAAAACTGTCAGCTGAGCAGGAGGAGCCAGACCCAGACCTTCAGAGGACAGACAGAAGGCCTCCGTCTCCCAAGAGGTGATGGTGTCAGGAACCGTGACAGGAACCTGAGCTGATCCAGAGTCCCTGTGGAGGAATTACAACAATAGGCATATCTGATTCTGACTCTGCCCTTTTTCCTGTAATAATTAACAACATTCAGCACAGAGAAAAAAAAAAAAAACTGGATTTAGAATCTGCAAAGCAAGCAAGGTATTTTCTGTCCTGTGGGTGTGAGGGGAGAAGATGTATTAAAGATAAGTAATAAGATAAACATAATGTTAAATGTACTCATTACACTTCACATACCCCACTTCAGCAAGGTCCCAGATCCACGTTTCAGGAAAGATGGTCCGAATCGTCACTGCTGGAGAATCTCGGTCAGTGTTACCAAAATCACCCCCCCTTAATGAATACATCACTCTGCTTGGAGCATGATCCATCTCTGAAAAAAGGTGATATTTTGTAGTTTTAAAGTGTTAGTTCACCCAAAAATGAAAATTCTGTCATTTATTACACACCCGAAAGACCTTCGTTAATCTTCGGAACGCAAATTAAGATATTTTTGTTGAAATTCGATGGCTCAGTGAGGCCTGCATAGCCAGCAATGACATTTCCTCTCTCAAGATCCATAAAGGTACTAAAAATCACATTAAATATATAAAACATATTTAAATCAGTTCATGTGAGTACAGTGGTTCAACATTAATAATATAAAGCGACGAGAATATTTTTGGTGCGCCAAAAAAAAACAAAATAACGACTTATATAGTGATGGCCGATTTCAAAACACTGCTTCAGGAAGCTTCAGAGAGTTATGAATCAGTGTGTCGAATCAGCGCGTCGAATCAGCGGTTCGGAGCACCAAAGTCACATGATTTCAGCAGTTTGGCGGTTTGACACGCGATCCGAATCATGATTCGATACGTTAATTCATAACGATTCCGAAGCTTCCTGAAGCAGTGTTTTGAAATCGGCCATCACTATATAAGTCGTTATTTAGCTTTTTTTGGCATATCAAAAATATTCTCGTCGCTTTATAATATTAATATTGAACCACTGTACTCACATGAACTGATTTAGATGTGTTTTTAGTACCTTTATGGATCTTGAGAGAGGAAATGTCATTGCTGGCTATGCAGGCCTCACTGAGCCATCGGATTTCAACAAAAATATCTTAATTTGCGTTCTGAAGATTAACGAAGGTTTTACGGGTGTGGAATGGCATGAGGGTGAGTAATTAATGACATTATTTTCATTTTTGGGTGAACTAACCCTTTAAGTGATATGTATATGAACAGCACATCAGAATAACCAATTCTATATACAGTCATAATTAAACAGAAAACAGAAGGCAGATTGTCATTTTAATACACATTATGTTATTTTCATATACAGATTTATTTTGTGTTGTCAGAGTTTTCTAGTTTCAGTTTATTTAGTTTTTATTTTAGTTTTAGTATTTTAGGGCTGCCAAATGTAGGTACATGTACCTGTTTCATATTGGAGATACATCAAGCCTTTGTATGACAGACACAGAGGGACTCGCACATCCAAATTTGTTGCCATTTTTAATCCCACTCTCTGTCAAATGGCAATGATAAACCACAATAAAAAGTCATGAAAATACAAATAACTTTTAATTGTCAGTATAATCAAGGGGGCTTTTTTATGCATTTACTTACGCATGTGCAGTATATACTCTCCCAATCATTATCTACTACACTGCCACACATATAATCCACCTGTTACCTTTAAGGATTCATAGGCATTGTCTGTCAGCACAGCTCGACGGGGTCTCACATGCAGACACTTCTGCTCATCTTCAACAGTATATGGGTAATATGACAGCACTTGCACTGGTAGCAGGTTGAAGATCTGTGACGGGACCACATTCACACACTATCAGTATGATTTCTAAAAATTCAACAGTAAAAAAAATATATATTTTTCTAACAAAACTTGAATTCCATTTTGGTGAGAAAGAATTAATGATTAATTAATTGTAAATCTCCTGAGATCAGGATGTCAAACACTGAGGGATTATAGCAGTAAAAACTAAAGTGTGTTATCACTAGATTCACACTGTAGATTCCCACTATGCAGACACATTTAATCATACTAAATCTTAAAGCATCTACACACCTTGTCAGTATCTAGGCGTTCTCCTGACTTCAGGATCAGGACGCTCTGATCTACAACATTGAGGCCGCACAGTGAACCAGGCTGAGCTGAGAGCTGGAGAGTGTTTTTCTCACCAGGAACTGCTTTAGCGGGTGAAAACTGCAGAGACACCTGTGACATACAGTCAATAGGATTTATTTTAGAAGTTAGTCAGTATTACAGTTTAAAGAGGCTCATTTCTAAAGCTACAATACATACCTTGTTTTTGAAACACTTTTCAATGTCAACATTTTTGCTACTAGCAACAACATTTTCACTGGGCAGAACACAGTACACCAGAATCTGCACTACTGGAGCCAGATCTGCACTAATAGACAGTTTGAATGACATTGTGCCACTTGCTACTCCATTAGAAGATTTCACTTCAAACTTCTCATATCCATGATGAAAGATCACTCCTCTGGACAAGACCTGAAACAGATAGATGACACACCGATAACAAACTGACTATTGTAAACTATTACTGTGAAATAAAAAATGAAGTCATCACTGTAAGAATAAAGAAACTGCACATGTTCTCACCATATAGACAATGTCCGTTTTGAAGTCTTCAATTGTCTCTCCAACAAAATAATACTTGATAGTAACTGTACACTCAGAGTCACACTTTAATGGTTGCTCAGTATTCTCTATAATCAATTCACTTAGTGTTGGATTGTATGGAGCGTCAGGCTGGAAGAGCTGAACTAGTTTTATATCCGCAGAGATGTAAGGCCTTTTGTGGCCAGAATAACGGACCTCTGGATAGGCACTTGCCTGGATAACAAAGAATTAGAAATAACTCATGCAATTATAGCCTTCAGGGAACACAAAAGAAAACTAATTGAACACAAACTCTCTTACAATCAGATTAATATCACTTTTAGAACAACTGGATGTATTAAGAGAGAAGCTGGCCAGTCCATCGCTGTCTGTAGTGAGATTTAGGAGCAGTTTTGGGGACCAAACGTGACCCTCCATAAGATAAACCTCTTTGTTTTGAATCGGTGCACCTTTGAAATTTGAGAGTTTGATCTGTTAAAAATAAGATTTTAAAGGAATATATTAAGGAATAATTCTGTACATATAATTGGTGTTAAACTGAGACAAACCGATTTTAGACTTACTTTTCCTTCTATAACTGATCCATGTTTATATGTTTTGGGCAGGTCGGTAAATTTGACTTTACCAATTTTAAAAGTGAGAGATACAGATTTAGATTTTGTCATGGTGATCTCTGTAAATAGTAAAAACACCTAGATAAATATTTATTAAAATAAAAAACAAAAAATGTGAAATTTAAGAAATGTAGATAACAAGGACCCAACTGCTCACCTGTTCCTTCTTCTGTAACCATTGCCTCAACACGAAGAGAATCCTGCAGCCTATACTTTAGTGTGGCGTTGAAAAAGACTGATGCATCTAAGGTATGGATGGCACAGCCTGTCTTTTTTATCTAATTTTAATGAATGAACACAAACATAGCATATTAACTAAAGAGTGCTTTAATTAGATAAATGGAGGAAAGATAATGTGCCATTAATTTACTTGCACTGAGTTTCAACTCAAGTCACACCTCAATGGTTTCCTCTAAACACACTGGATTGGTGTGATGGGTATGGTAGGACAAATTATTACGACACACTTTCACCCATGATGTACCAGGTACAGGCTGTCCGTAAGTGTATCTGTGAAAAAGGTACAAGCAAATGATCTACAGCCCACGGTTGAGTTAAGCAACTTAGGGGGTTACACCCCCTTTTTTTTTTTTTTTTTACTCTGACTCTGAGAACAATTAACAATTAAATCCAAGTAAATGAATTGTGCAAAGAATGGAAGAACACACTGCTCTCTTAAAAGGTTTGCTCACCCAAAAATAAAAATTCTGTCATTAATTACTCACCCTGTACTCAGACCTTCATTCATCTTCGGAACACAAATTAAAGGTGACCTATTATGCCCCTTTTGACAAGATGAAATATAATTCTCTGGTGTCCCCAGAATGTGTCAGCTTGTAATTTTAAAACATTTCACTCAAAAAAATGTATTATATTAGATGCTCTATTGTTCATTCTGAACCGTGTCAATTGCAATTGCCTTGCCCTACGAGTTGTCTGTCTAACTTTCAACCTGTTTCTCCAATTCAGTTAGCAGATATTATCCCGGCTTGACTTTTTAAGGATGTTTTTTCTACCATTAGTCCTATGGTAACAGCTATAGTTAACAGCTCTTTAGCCAAAGGTGTTGTTCCAGCTAGTTTTAAGCATGCAATTGTGCAACCTCTGTTGAAAAAACCTCAGCTTGATCCGGAAATGTGCAGTAATTATCGACCTATCTCTAAACTGCCTTTCATCTCTAAGCTTTTGGAGAAAATAGTGTTTTCACAGCTTCAGTCTTATTTGGATTCTTTTAATATTTTGCACATGTTCCAATCTGGTTTTAGATCATTACATAGCACTGAGTCAGCTCTGTTGAGGGTCACAAATGATATCCTGCTTGCACTGGATTCAGGCTCTTGCGTTGTGCTGGTTTTGTTGATACCATTGACCACAGCATTCTTCTTAAACGACTAGAATGCATGGTAGGTGTCAAAGGCACTGTATTGCAATGGTTTGCTTCTTACCTCGACAATAGGACTTTTTCTGTAAATTTAGGGAATATTTTTTCTCGTCATCTGCACCTGTTCGGTGTGGTGTGCCCAAGGGATCAATTTTGGGACCTTTATTGTTTTCCCTTTATATGCTTCCCTTGGCCCTCATTCTCCCGCAACCCGCACACGAGTAGTGACCCACCGCCCGCGCCCACCAAATCTTGTCCCGCCCCGCACTCTGTTGCGTTGTGTCCCGTGGATCCCAAAGGAGTGGGTGCAGATCTCTAGCTCACACCCAAATTTTACAACAACAACAACATTTATTTATAAAGCACATTTAAACACAATGTAGATTGTTCCAAAGTGCTGTACAAAGTACAAAACAGATCTAAGAATAATTTACAGGTTTCTAAACGCTAAAGAATAAAAAATACGATTTTAGAGAAGATTTAAAAATGTCCAATAAAGGAGCAGACCTCACATGATAGGGGAGACTATTCCAAAGCTTGGGCCCAGCCACAGAAAAGGCCTGAAAAATTGACTTTACTCTCTTGTCAACATACTGTGAGCGCGGCGCGCACTCCATTTGTGGAGGCGCGCGCTGTATGTCACCTCACTATATATAAAAAGCAGTTATCCATATTGTGACTTGGTGAAAAGAAACAATTTTTTTTTCTTAAGGGACATTTCAGTCTTGTGTCTGACGTTTAATTACACATTTTATAGCAAATTCTGGTAATAATTACATATAAAGAACGTGTAAATGATGGTAATGAAATTACCAGCACATTGCTGTTACGTTGTCAGTTAGTAAGTCATGAAATTACCAAAAAGTACTAATACATTACGTAACTGTTACGTCGTGTGTTAGCTGGGAATATGGCTAAAGCTACACTCTGTTGGAGAGACTCAATAAGAATGGAGATGCGTTTATGAAAATATACATACTACACCCATTTTTGGGTTAAAAATGAAAATAACGAAATAGAATGCAGTAAGAAACAATAGCTTTAGCCAAATTTAACAGTATAGCAACATGCTAACTAAACACATTCAGGAAGAACAATTTGCAAACATCACGAAATAAATATATATGAAATTGGATCAGTTGGTATCGACCCATCTTTGAGAATCAATTTCTGTGCAAATCCTGTGTTTTACTGACGATCGTGAGAAGCATTCTAGTGTTAATGACTTACACATACTGCTATCAGAGTTTATCTAGCCACATTCCCTTCATAAATAAAATTACACCACTAGGTTAGTGGCTCAGATGCCAGGAGTTTATGGAGATCCATATGTTTGCTATTATAGCCGTTAACAGATCAGTGATAATGTTTACATAGCTGAGACATATCACCCCTGCTGAAAAATCCAGCTAAAACCAGCCTAAGCTGGTCAGGCTGGTTTTAGCTGTTTTAGAGGGGTTTTGGTTTGCTAGGAGGCTGGGAGGCTGGGAGACCAGCTAAAACCAGCTACTTCCAGCTTAAACCAGCTGAGACCAGCCAACCAGCTTAGGCTGGTTTTAGCTGGATTCAGCAGGGACGAGCTCAGGGACGGTCATTCTTGAATGCTGCTATCCTGCAGAGTTTTGCTCTGACACAACTCACCTTCCTTCACGTAGCTTTAGTTATCCTGAAGACATTCAAGTGTGTTTGATCAGGGTTGTAGCTAAACTGTGGGACAGCTGCTGATGCTGCACTCCAGTACCAGTGTTTGCGAAAACAATGTCGGCGCCGTGGGTGGAAACATACAGATTCAGGGGGCGGTAATATTATAATAAGATCCCCTTCCTACGTCACAAGGGGAGCAAAATCAGAACGGCTCGATTTGTCTCATGCTTGCAGAGAAAGGCTTCCCAAAACAAAGTTACTGGGTTGTCCTTTTTCACATTTTCTGTGCTGGTTGTTGCACCAGAGACCCGATTATAGCACTTAAACATGGGAAAAGTCAGATCGATGTGACTGCAGTGGTTCAAACTTAATTTTATGAAGCGACGAGAATACTTTGTTGTGCGCAAAAGCAAAACAAAAATAACAACTTTATTCAACAATATCTTCCCTTCTGTGTAATTCTGTTATGCAGTTTATGTCCAGCGCTTCCGGGTTCTACGTCAGAACGTCGACTCATTATTGGCCGGCTCCTGTTTCAGCATCACACACATGCTTCATGCTGCTCACGTGAACAGCTTCGGCCAATATGTAGAACCTGGAAGCACTGGACGTAAACTGCATAGCAGTTTAAGTGGTTAAGTTGTTCTATTGAGAAGTCAGACCGCTATCGGATTTAATCAAAAATATCTTAATTTGTGTTCCAAAGATGAACGAAGGTCTTATGAGTGTAGAACGACACGAAGGTGAGTAATAAATGACATAATTTTTATTTTTGGGTGAACCCTCTAATGCAAAAAATAAAATAACCACTCACTTTCCGCAAACCTCAATAATCAGTTCCTCTTCTTCAACGCTGACTTTATTTGGGCTTTTTACAGTAACTTCAAACTTAGGCAAAACTAGAAGTCAGTAGGCAGAAATTAGAATTATTAGTAGTCAAATTAGATATTAATATACAAACATATTACTGAAATTCTTCCCATGCAACTCTGCAAATTTTTGTTTTTTTGACTTACCATATTTTTTCACCTCAAAATGATGTGAGATCATCCTGTCACTAATAAAAGCCTTCAGTTTGTACATGCCTTGACGGGCCTCTGGGTTTAATTCATAAGAACGCTGCAAAATCCACCTTGTTGAAGAAACATTTGTCCATTGACCAATCCGGTTACCTCGACTGTCCTGTTTAATACCAAAGACAGTGCAGATATTTTGTTAGAGTCAGCTACACATATCCTGACTATCGGTGAAGACATACTGAAAACACAATAATTGCAAATATAACAGAATTTCTATAGTGTTAATAAGATTTAAAAGGTGCGTTTGTAATGACTGTACAGAAGATTTTGTGTTCTTACCTCAAGAACCACTGTACTATACTGTAAAAGAGCAAATAGTAATTAAAGATTAAAAGCCAAAAATGTGTTTATTTATTAAACACGTATTCAACAATGCAAGAGAAAATGAGGGCAATAAAGATGCAAGATAAACACATCATACCTGCTGATCAAGGGGTGCAAACTTTGTATCCATGGTAACAACTCTGAAGTTCACTGTAAAATAGAAATGCGTATTTAAAAAAATAATAATGATCCACTTTTAACGTCTTCAGCTCCTATGTGAGGGACAACGCTTACAATCAATATTTCACTCTTGTAAATGATTGTGTGTGAATGTAACCGTATTAAGGATCAAATACTTTACATGGTCGACAACTGTTTTCTGCTGTGGTGTGAACATGTCTTTTGAGCCAAATTCAACTTTCACTACAGCCTGTTTTAGCCATAATTTTACAAAAAAATTTATATGACAATCAATATGACCAGCTGACCAGTTAGAAATAAGTAGGCCTATCCCTGACAACTATTATCATGTAACGATCTATAGCAGGAGTGTCAAACTCCTGGAGGGCCACAGAGTTTAGTCCCAACCCTGCTTCAACACACATACATGTAGTTTTCAAACCTACCTGAAGGACTTGATTAGCTGGATCAGGTACATTTAATTAAGGCTGAAGCTAAACTCTGCATTGCGGGGGCTGTCCAGGAACTGAGTTAGACACCCCTGATCTGTATAGATTTCATATAAAATATATAGTCATACAGATACTGATATCAAGATATCAAGAGATTTACTTCAGTTATTTGTAATTACAGTATTTAGGCTGAATATATGTTTGAATGTGAGGGGATTGCTGTTTCCAAAGCTCATCATCCATGTCTGCTTTCATTATCTTCTGCTCCTCTTTTCTGTTTACAAGTTAGTAAATCCATTGAACTGTTTATTTCATACTCCTTTGCCATCTGCTGGTTTGTGCAACATTTGTAATTTTTGACCTATGGTGCTACATCAGCTTATTGCATGATCATAATGTGCTTTACTTTATGTACATGTGCTACATCAGCTCACTGCATGATATTAACATGCTTCACTTAATGTATATGCGTTACATCAGCTGTGATCAGGGTTTAGATGTCAGTGACACCAGCATTATTTACTGAGGTTTAGCCTTTGAAACATTCACAGCTCACCTGTCTGTCCTGGAATATAGATGGGTTTATCAGTCTGGATAAAGGTCAGAAGATGGTAAGGCTTGAACATGACTTTTCTCTCTTCAGTCATCTTGAAAGTCTCTCCCTGAAGTTCGACCTTCATTTTCTGCACTGATTCTGCTTTGACCGGAGGAGCCTGATGAGAAATAATATCCTGTATTCACAACCTGCCATCACAAAAACTAGATGCATTATGGTGAAACTAACATGTTTGATTGTATAGTCATTATCTTGTGCACATTTTGATGGCAGACCTTGAAGTTAAAGCAGCGATGAAACTCTTCCTCAGCTTTCTCCTGCAGCAGTAAAGTGCTCTGGTTACCATGAACCAGATGAATGTTCATGACAAGGCTTTCATTAGGCTTGAGAAGACTTGCACACAATTTGGCTTCAGACCCCGACTCGATCACTGCAGGAAACGTCACCATGAAAGATCTGTCCAAAGATAAGGTCATACAATATTGCCTGAGTAGTTAGAAACAACAAGTAACATAAAAGATTAAACTGGAAGTGAAAATCATTACAGTTCATTGGCTACTGATCGGTTGTAGACCTTGAGAAGTGAGAATACAAGATATGCCTATTCATGCCTTATACAAGTTGTCTTTCAAACAGCAAACCTCTAGGCCACTGTGCAACCCAGGGGTGCGTTTTCTAAAGTGAACTATGGTCGCAAGTTCCGTCGTTACCAATAGAGTTCAATGGGACTTACGACCATAGTTGGCTAACGATGCTTTCGGGAAACGCACCCCAGATCGGTTAAATAAATACAGGAGAAATCAAGACTTATCTTACACAATGACTAATGGTATACTAATAATTGATCACACTTAGGAAGCAAAATACTGCCTTCCTCAGCAGAAATTGTTAAAAACTTACGGCCTTGATGTTTGTCCATTGACAAAGATCAGGAAGAAAGAGAGCAGAAGGAGCCTTTTCCAACAGAAGCTAATATTCAGTGCCATGATGACGAGCGATCCTCCAGGTCATGAACTGGACCTTCTCTTTTAAAGGGACTCTCATGCTAAAGTCCTTCAAAACATTGTATTGATCATTTGATTAATGATTCAACCATGTAGGCAATGCAGTTTGAAAACCTGTGCTAAATAATACACCCTCATGTCATTCCACACCCTTAAGACCTTCGTTCATCTACGGAACACAAATTAAGATATTTTTGATTAATTCCGATGGCTCAGTGAGGCCTCCATTGACAGCAAGATAATTAACACTTTCAAATGCCCAGAAAGGAATTAAAGACATATTTATAGACATATATATATATATATATTATATATATATATATAATTCATTATTAAAGTCATTGTTTAGTTTTTTTTTGGTGCACAAAAAGTATTCTCGTTGCTTCATAACATTACGGTTGAACCACTGTAGTCACATGAACTGTTTTAACTATGCCTTTAGTACCTTTCTGGGCATTGAAAGTGTTAATTATCTTGCTATCACTGGAGGCCTCTCTGAGCGATCAGATTTCTTCATTTGTGTTCCGAAGATGAACGAAGGTCTTACGGGTGTGGAACAACATGCGTATGAATAATTAATGACAGAATTTTCATTTCTGGGTGAACTACCCCTTTAAAAATACATTTGTGACAAATATTAAAAATAGTATTCAGGTATGCAGTAAAATATACACTAAAAAATAATGTGTTGGCTTAACAAAAAAAATTTACGCAACATCGACTGTTTTAACAATATCTTTAGCTCCTTTCTGGACCTTGAAAGTGTCGGTTAAATTGCTGTCCATGGACGAGTCATATACCTCTCTGATTTCATAATGAACCATTATGTTTTTATTACCTTAGAATGAGCTATTTCTATCTCATACACTGCGGGTCCCCCTCCATGTCAAGTCGCCATTATACACTGGCATGTTTCTGCAGCAGCCCTAAACGGACAAACACTCTAAAAGTGCATTTCGTCACTAAGTTGTTCTTTTAAATTGTTCTTGTTTTTAGAGGCAGCTTGCATCGTCACTACGTAGATTATGCACAAAGTAGTAGTAGTAGTAGTTGTCTGGTTTAAGAGAAGCAGAGACTGTCCTTTGTTAGAAGAAAGAAGAAACCTCATTGCTTTCTCAGAAGACGACATGTCGGCCAGATAGCCATCGTAGCTTCACCCACTCAGTAAATCACTTGACACCTTATAGTGTCTGAAAATATTTTGTATAAGTCTGTCAAGTAAATCTGTTAAATGAGCAATTAAATTATACTTGAGATTGTACACCATGATTAAGATTTTACCATGTTTGTTTTTCTGCCTGGATCAACTTATAATGTTAGTAAAAAATATTGTTTGTAACATTGGAATGCTGATCGGCAGGTGCGACAAACAGGCAGGAAAATCACAAGGTTTGGCAAATTTCCCAATATATTATTATGAGTTCTGGTTTTTAGGAATGATAATCTGTGTTTTCCTGATTACCTGGATGAGTGATGTTTCTGACCTCTCAATAATTTTAGGTAAGGTGATTTGTTGTTGCTATTTTTCATAATTTTGTTGTTTGTTGATGCTGTTCAGTTTATAATG
The DNA here is from genome assembly GCA_003731715.1 of Anabarilius grahami. NCBI lineage: Eukaryota > Metazoa > Chordata > Actinopteri > Cypriniformes > Xenocyprididae > Anabarilius > Anabarilius grahami. The sequence continues at coordinate 2,027,359 of RJVU01057542.1, forward strand.
AAGGATAAAATAAATATTCAACAGCATGAGGACCTAATAGCCCAGAGCTAAAATAGGATTAAAAAACTTCACAAGATATCATAATCTCATCTGATTATGAAATGTTGCCATAGCATGTAGTTACTACAGATTCTACAGTTCAACCAGCTCACCATAATAACTTGTTTTAATCACTTTTATTAATCATATGCATTGTGAATTCATTAGTCAAGTTTTCAAGAGACGTGGCCAAAAACTGTTGAGGATTTAGGGATTTGTTCAAATTTGGTCTTTGAAAAGCTTCGGTTTTCAAATACTTTTTTTTTTTTTTTGCCCCAGGTTTCGAGACTAATAACAGGAAATTGTGCAAAAGTCCTCTTGCGTTTTAAAATGCATTTTGGGAAATGTAGTCAACAGCATTCATAATTCCCCTCACGTTGGAACAAACGAGGCTGATGAAAAGAACTACAACCCCCATAAGACCAAAAGCTCGTATAGGGTTGACGTGTATATGTTCGTACTGTCGGCGCAGATACTGAATGAACATCTCTTGTACAGTTATCCGTAACATACTGTGTTGGAGACATGGCTGGAGAAATGTCAATAATAGGTGAGTGTTTTGAACTAATGTACCCCACAAGATATATGTCAAATTTAACAGAATAACCCTTCGTGTAGCCGTTAGCTAGAAACAGAACTGACGCACCTGGCAAGTCCCAAATGTATGTATAATCTCAAATATGATTGTACTTGGGAAACTAGATTGATTTTAACCCAATCGGACAGATAGTTATCTTTTCTACCTTGTGTCAAAGCAGTCAGCATCAAACATCAGCGGATTTTACAAGCAATTTAAAGACACAGCTGACTTTCGTTCTTTATACTACAGAATGTGACCGCGACTGTCTCAGCCTAGGTAGCTAGACAGCATTGTTGGACATCAACTTATATGGAATATTGTTTAGATAGGCACTGTACCAAAAGACACTGGTCTTTGCCATGTTTTTATCCCTACATACCATGTTTTGGACATATATCATGTTATCCTTTGAAATGCTTATGAACAGAATATACATATGGTAACCATTAGGTTCTATGGTATATAACAAAAATCTTGCTTTTGCCATTTGATACTGTACCACAATAAGTTTTTTAAGAGAGCTCATTACCATTCTTTTCTTTTCACCAGTCATATAAATATATATTTTTTATGTCCCTACAGGTTCTGTCATCCTGGCTTTATTCCTAGCAGGATATCTGGGACAGCAGTACCTGCCTCCTCCGAAGCCCAGGGTCATCGGGTTAGATCTTGGGACCACATTCTGCTCTGTGGGAGTGTTTCACCCTGGCACAGGCGAGATTGAGGTTATTGAAGATGACAAAGGTCGCAAAAGCATCCCGAGTGTGGTGTCGTTCACCCCTACTGGCGTCTTTTCTGGACACGAGGGCCAGGAATTGTCCGACATAAATCCTCAAAACACAATCTACGACGGCAAGAGATTTATAGGGAAGATTTTTGACAAAGAGAGTTTAGAGGGAGAGAGTGCACGATACCCGTTTAAGGTACACATTTCATATGTTACGTTCTTTCATTACTCTTGAAGTATCTCTGACATTATTTTTTACTATTTTACAGGTGATATTCAACAATGGGAGTGCAGAATTCCTAGTCTCTACAAACAGCACCTTCACAGTTACTCCTGAATTCATCGGATCCCGTCTCCTCCTCAAAATGAGAAAGATGGCGGAGAAGCAACTGGGAGTTCCTATTAGCAAAGCCGTCATATCAGTACCGGCAGAGTTTGATGAGAGGCAAAGAAACTACACCATAAGAGCTGCTAACCTAGCTGGTCAGTTTACTTCTCACTTCTTTATTAAATGTTTTTAATGTATTTATATGCTATTGACAATGGATCTTTTTTTACACACAAAATTTTGCTGAAATTCCACAAATGTGACCTCACCTTTTGTCAGTGAAAACTTAGGTCTTGCTATTAATATCATTATAATTAGCCTGTTGATAATGTTCTGGTTAAAATATATAATAGTTGAATGATCAATCACTTTGTATCTCCTCTTTATCCAGGGCTGGACATTCTGCGGGTGATCAACGAGCCCACGGCGGCGGCAATGGCTTATGGACTTCATAAGGCAGAAGTGTTTAATGTGCTGGTGGTGGATCTGGGAGGAGGAACACTAGATGTGTCACTTCTCAATAAGCAGGGTGGCATGTTCCTCACCAGAGCAATGGCAGGTGAGCATCTGTCAACACAGAGATTTTTACTATGGTAGATATATAGACGGGTTTCCTGTATACAAACAATACTGGATGCGTGCGCATTCAGGGGGCAAAACTGCTAAGGAGTCTTATGCCGGAAAAAACGTGGCTTAATGTACTAAGACAGTGATATTAACAGACCAAACTCAGTAAACAGAATATGAACGCAATTAGTTTAATTACACGTTAAGCGTTTTCCTCCCATAGAAAACCGTTATGAAGAAAAAGCTTAACGTCGCTTAATGTAGCCTACTAATATTAAAAGGTAGTGATATTAAAAGATTAAATTCTGCTCAAACCCATGCTTCTGTATAGTATGCTTTAGTATAGTGTTTACTAAGTTTGGTCTTTTAATGTCACTGTCTTAGTATTAAGCCACATTAAGCGTTTTCTTTATGGGAGGAAAACGCTTAAACGTGTTGCGTTCATATTATGGGCTCATCTGCTTTTCTGTACATAGTATGCTTTATTATTATGGTGTTTACTAAGTTTGGTTTGTTAATAACGCTGTTTTAGTAAATTAAGCCACGTTAAGCTTTTTCACGTTTTAAAACGTCCCAAGTTCTGCATGCACCTCACGGGAAGTAACAGTCATTTATGCAAAGAAAAGAGGTGGATGCAAATCTCCGCATGTACCCTTCAACATCTGTTCTGCCGAATTATTTATCACCATTAATGAACCCCACAAAGAATATTATATCGTTTTTAAACAGTACTTGGAGATGCATGCAGTTCTTGGCATGTAACGTTATGCAGAACTCAGAATAACACCTGTAGAAGATTGTAATGTTAATCAACCATTGTAATTTACGTAGATTTCACATTGTTTGTAAATTCTTGTTGACTCAATAATAAACTGCCATTTCAGAGTTGGATCGTTTGTTTCATTTGCATATTGATATAACATTATGTAAAACGTTAGCTGACTAGTAGGCTAAGTTATGTTAGTCATCAGGTCTCGAATGTAATTATCCAACTAAGTTTGCTAATCATAAAAACCTGATATACCCTGTGAATTTATGAACTTACCTGGTTTTGTAGGTTGTTGAGCCTTTCTATCCTAAAATTAAATTACTGTAAACATACTGTGTGTGTGGCAGTGAGGAAATGGATAGCATCAATTACTTTAGAAGCCTTGGTAGTGCGGACTCCGCCGATTATATTAAGAAATTAACTCTCAGTAATGGTGAGACAATTGCTTTCTGCCCCCTAGTTGCACGCGTATCTCTGTGATGATGTTGCACGGAAACCCGTCTATATTTTTGTGGCTATTAATGGGCAGGATTGCTTGGCGTATTGCGAACAGACTGAGGGGGGCCCCACTTCCTCTAACTCGCACTGGGCCCGGCACCATGGTTGGGATGGCCCTAGCTGCCAAGCAATTTTGCAAATTTCCACATTAATATCAAATTCAGCTGATGTCTATCCACATTAATGACTATTAAAAATGGCTTTGAGATTGGCTGATCAATCAAAATATTTTATATTAGCTTATTTTGAGTCTTTTGTTTTAACTTGAATAATTTTGCACTTATACCACACCTATTCATTTAATCATGAATAATAACCTAATAGTGTTTTATAAGCACACTACTTTTCCATAAGCGCCACCTACTGCCAAACAGTGAATTTGCATTGGTGCCTGCCATTTTTGCTCAGACTATTATATATGAGATATATAATAGTTTATACTTTTGACTCATCCCTTTTCTTAAAAATGGTTTAAAGGATAAAATGTGAGGAATATCACTTTATAAAACATTTTGTTTTTTGTCAACAATAATGAATTAATTCCCTTACCTGTGTTGTCTAAGTCTGTTCCCCCTATGTTTCCTATGGACTGTCTAACCCTACCAGTAACCTAAGGGGAAACATAGGGAGAACAGAGAGAACTTCGACATTAGATCTGTCCAACAAAAACATGAAACTGGTAAAGAACAATAATAAGTGCGTTGTGTTGTTTAATTTTTTTGCTCTTCGCGTTGCCAAACAACACTATGCTACTAGCGTATCTACAGAAGCGGCAGCCAATGAGCATGAGGATTCTCTCTGATGTTTAGTGAAATTAAAATGTCATGGAAATTTCTAATCAATCTAAGTTTTTTCTAGTTAAGCTTCATTCGACAGTTGCCTAGTTATTTTGTTCTCTTTAAAAAGGTTTTTATTTCAATACTTTTCCAGTCATCACAAATGATTTATGGAAAATTATTGAAATTCATTGTCTAGAATGTGGAGGTAGGTACCCTGGTTATGCACTTTTTATTTAACACATTTTTTCCCCAGGCTCATTGAAACCTGACACTAACATTTAACTAACACACATGGAAATGGTGCCACATCAGGTGCACAACCCTCATCCTGTTTCAGCACGTGAATAACACATGGTCTTTATTTCCATAGGTAATAACAAGCTTGGAGGGCAGGATTTCACCCAGCGTTTGTTGCAGTACTCCATGGAGCGAGTGCGGCAGCAATACGGCGTACCCCCTACTCTTAAAGAAGACATCCACCTTCTCCGACATGCTGTAGAGGGCGCCAAACTCAACCTCACCCAGGACCCTCAAGTTCATCTCCAAGTTCCTCTTCACCTGCAGAAAACAGGAGAGAATGGAGCACAAGAGGAAAAAGTCATGTTTCAGGAGAAGCTGACGCGGGAACTCTTCGAGGAGCTCAATGCGGATCTCTTCCAGAAGATTCTGGCACCTATCGAAACCGTCCTCACAGAGGGCCATCTAGAGAAAGAGGAGGTGGATGAGATTGTCCTGGTCGGAGGATCTACGAGGATCCCCCGCATTAGACAGCTCATCAGTCAGTACTTTGGGAAGGACCCAAACACCTCCGTCGACCCTGATCTGGCTGTGGTGACTGGGGTGGCCATTCAGGCAGGCATCATGGGCGGCTCTTGGCCTCTCCAAGTCAGCGCGATTGAAATTCCCAATAGGCACCTTCGCAAGACCAACTTCAGCTGATCGGTCGAGATACTTAAACTGCTACTTCAGTCATGTGACTGTTCTGTGCCAACAAACCAAAAACTGGCTAAACGACATTTGTTTAATGTCTTTGCTTCCTTAAATGCATTAGCTTTGCAATGAATGTGGGCCAAACACATTAATGGTGATTAGAGCATTTGTTCTTAATGTCTGGAGTTGTTGGCCCAAATCATAATTTGTATGTTTATCTTTAGAACAGATGCAGAGTATTTATTTAGATCTTCATTATATAAATAGCGTTGAGAGAATGTTTTTCTCCTGTTATCCCGAGCAAGTGCCTGCTTGGGACAATATCGGTTAGTTTATTGCCATCTGTGTGCCTAACTGGTACTAACTGTGCAATAAGTCTTTTACAACTGGTTTTGCCAGGTTTAATGATGTTGTATTCAGGAAGCAGCTGTTTGTATATAACTGAATAATCATTCCAATCTCAGCTATTTATTTATTTATTTATTTTGCAGAGGCTAGCTATCTCATCAGCTAGCTGTTTTTGTCTACTGAGTTTTGCTTGTGCCTTTTTATTATTTCCACATGTAAATGTGTTTGATAGACTAAGCATAGTCTGATTTTTATTTTATTTTAAAAGACTTATGCGAGTTTTCATTTTCTAATAGTGTTAAATATTATTGTAGTAAACGGTAACTGCCGACGGTTAAATACAAATCATCTAAAATGTACCAGCGTGACCAATGTAGTATTAAAGGGTTAGTTTACCCAAAAATGACATTTCTGTCATTAAGTACTCACCCTCATGTCGTTCCACATCCGTAAGACCTTCGTTCATCTTCGGAATGCATAAGATATTTTTGATGAAATCCAAGAGGTTTTTTTTATCCCCCATTGAAAGCAACAAAATTACCACATTCAAGGCACAGAAAGGTACTAAAGACACCATTAAAATAGTTAGTGACTACAGTGGTTCAACCTTTGTTTTATGAAGCGACGAGAATACTACTTGTGTGCAAAAACAAAACAAAAATAACTTTATTCAACCATTCATTTTCTACCCTGTCAGTCTCCTACGCTGTTCATCTTGTAGAGACACTGCAGCGCTTCCAGGTTCTACATCAGAACACTGGCTCAGTATAAAGTCGTTATTTTTGTTTTGTTTTTGCCGATTTAACGATGTCTTTAGTACCTTTCCTGACCTTGGATGTGGTAATTTTGTTGCTTTCATTGGAAAAAAACCCTTGGATTTCATCAAAAATATCTTAATTCAATTTTGGGTGAACTAACCCTTTAAGTTCAGGAAATCTTCAAACTGAAGCTTTTTATAATAATGTGAATAGGAAGATATATAAATATTTATATATGTTTCATGCTTAATTTCACATTCTCGTTTTTTCTCTATATAAAAAAAGTGAAGTATATTTAACCATATGGACCAAAAGAGATACTAAACTAGCTTTTTGTGTTTGCCTATTCTGTTTACATAATTCTAAATATGATTATGCAAAGTGTGATCTTAGTTTAATGCACTTTACATACAGAAGTCCAGAACACAAGAAGTCAAAAGGGAGAAGAGTTATGATACAATTATAAGTCTGAGTGTTGTGAATGCATATCCAAACTTTTCCTGTAACTCTTCAAAATATTGAATTGTTATAATTCTATTTTTGTAAAAGTCCTGTACCATTTCATATTTGTTTTATTAAGCACAAGATCTGGTTTCTGTGTGTCATTAAAGTCCTTTAACTTTTGCTACTGTGCAAAGAAATACAAACACTGTAAAAACTCGTTTTTTATTTTTATTGACTGACCTCTGAAACACATCATAAAAACATCAACCAGCACAATTGTTCAGCCCTGTCCTCTGTGTGACAGCACAACAACTGTAAACAATGTCACATTTACAATATTAAGTCAGGGGTCAGGGCACATCTGCAACAGGAAGGCCTGTACACAGTATTAAATAGATGAAAAGCTACTTAAACAAGAGGGTTGAGGCTAAAATGACAACTTAATAGTTTAAAAAATAAAATAAAAATCACTGAACAACATTCAAACACTTTTTATTATAGGACAGTCAGCATCCAAGTAATATTGCACGGCATCGAAACTCCAAGCCAGCTTTCCTCATAAACAGTATATAACTACAGCCTAAACTAAATTTAACAGGCCCTCTTTTACTTTGGTGGATTACAGAAACCAATTCCAACCTAATTAGGGGAATTTTTTTTTCTTAAACCACAGATACAGTGGCATGAAAAAGTATGTGAACCACTTGCAGAATCTGTGAAAATGTGAATAATTTTAATGAAATGAGAGATAATACAAAATGCATGTTATTTTTTGTTTAGTACTGTCCTGAGTAAGATATTTTACATAAAAGATGTTTGCATTTACTTCACAAGACAAAACAATAGCTAAATTTATTAAAATAACCCCACTCAAAAGTATGTGAACCATTAATTCTTAATACTGTGTGTGGTTACCTGATGATCCACAACTGTTTTTTTTGTTTTGTGATGGTTCTTCATGAGTCTCTTGTTTGTTCTGAGCAGTTAAACTGAGCTCTGTTCTTCAAAAAAATCCTCCAGCTCCTGCAGATTCTTCAGTTTTCAAGCATTTTTGCATATTTGAACCCTTTCCAGCAGTGACTGAATGATTTTGAGATCCATCTTTTCACACCGAGGACAATTAAGGGACTCAAACTTAACTATTAAAAAAGGTTCAAACATTCACTGATGCTCCAGAAGGAAACGAAATGCATTAAGAGCCGGGGGGTGAAAACTTTTGAACAGGATGAAGATGTCACAATTTTTCGTATTTTGTTTAAATATCATTGTTTTTCATTTAGTACTGCCCTTCGGAAGCAACAGAAGATACTTGCATGTTTCCCGGGAAAAAAAATTAAGTACAATTTACCTTGATATTTGAATTCAAAAGTTTTCTCTTGAATCATTCAGTCACTGCTGGAAAGGGTTCAAATATGCAAAAATGCTTGAAAACTGAAGAATCTGCAGGACCTGGAGGATTTTTTTGAAGAACAGAGCTCAGTTTAACTGCTCAGGACAAACAAGAGACTCATGAACAACCATCACAAAACAAAAAAAAACAGTTGTGGATCATCAGGTAACCACACACAGTATTGAGAATCAATGGTTCACATACTTTTGAGTGGGGTTATTTTAATAAATTCAGCTATTGTTTTGTCTTGTGAAGTAAATGCAAACATCTTTCATGTAAAATATCTTACTCAGGACAGTACTAAACAAAAAATAACATGCATTTTGTATGATCCCTCTTATTTCATTAAAATTATTCAAATTTTCACAGATTCTGCAAGTGGTTCACATACTTTTTCATGCCACTGTATGTATGCAGAACGTGCCTAAATGTTCCATGTTATCTGGCATCATACTGACCAAGATGATAAGGCTGGGTGAATTCCTCTCAAAATGACAACTGAACCACATGCTAAATAGATGGTATATCAAACACAGTAAATATCACTGGAAGGCTAAAGGCAGGCACTCTGTAAACACCCGTTTGTTCTTCAAAATTCACAACCGTCTGAACAGAAGGCATCATTAGACTGTTAATATCACACCAAATCAAGGTCTAGAATTTAAAAAAATAAACTGGCATAATATATGTTATACTTCACATTGGCTGGCTATGGAAGATTAGAAAAAAATAAAATCCCCAAAAACCGACAGATAAAATCCATTATATTATCACAGGCATGCTTGCAATACGAAGCAAGTAACAGGCATTCCAGCATCCTCAAGCGTTATGTCGGGGAAGAGGCCACAGATTTGGTAATAGTCAACAGAAAAACCGCACTTCATACTTCTCTTTACGGTCCAGAATTTAGAACAAGCAACTTAACAGCGGAAGAAAAAGAAAAAAAACTGTACAAGAGTCCATCATCAACAGTAGACCAACAGTTAAGTCAGTAGTTCAGAGGATACACCACAAGCTGGTTCAGGATGCGATGCATTTTTTTGCTCCATGACTCAATGAGCAACGCCTTAACTGGTGTAGTAGTTAAATCCATTTTCTGTATATTGTTCATCGTTGCTGACTCCGTTGCTCACCTCTGTGGAACAAGATGGAAGATGAAAGAAATACAAATATTTAGTTTAACATCCATGACGTTTGCAAGACCTCCACTTTGACGATGCAAAACCGTTAACCGAGGATCTTCAATCACACTTGAGAAACACTGTTCCAAACCTGCCTACTTAGCTTTTTTTTTTTATGAGGCATTGTATGTGTGCTTCTTTTTCTACCTTATAAGAAATGTTTTTGCCTTAAAATCTTGGCAAATTAATTCAGTCGGTATTTCATATATCCTTTACAGATAGTGTAAACCCATAATGTATTGCAACAAGCATGAAATGTTTCACTCAAAATAGCATTTTTAGTCAAGGTATACATTGCTCTAGTTTACATAACCTTGCCGTTGCTGAGGAGCTACAGGAAATCCATGATGGAAAATATAGGCAAAGTCCCTTTAAGACAAGTCATTTCACTCTTCGGCCATCTTTGAAACGCCTCTCGGGCATCCAAGTGCAGCTCCTATCTCTTTGAATGGGGAAACATTAAATTCTCTAAAGCTGTTTGCCAAGCTTTCGATTAAATTTAATATTTGAAATCACCAATGAAATCTGACAACAACTGTCTCATAAATTTTGTTTCTAAACGCTCGAATCATGACAAAAACAAATTACTGGTCTTAATGACTACAGACCTGTGGCTCTAACGTCTGTGGCCATGAAGTCATTTGAAAGACTGGTTCTGGCTTATCTGAAGGACATCACTGGACCCTTACTGGACCCCCTGCAGTTTGCTTACCGAGCAAACAGGTCTGTGGATGATGCAGTCAATATGGGACTGCATTATGTTCTCCAGCATCTGGACAGACCAGGGACTTATGTGAGGATCCTGTTTGTGGACTTCAGCTCTGCTTTTAACACCATCATCCCATCTCTCCTCCAGCCCAAACTAACTCAGCTCTCCGTGCCCACCTCTGTCTGTCAGTGGATCACCAGCTTCCTGACAGACAGGCAGCAGCTAGTGAGGCTGGGAAAATTCTCATCCAGCACCCGCACCATCAGCACCGGCGCCCCTCAGGGCTGTGTCCTCTCCCCACTGCTCTTCTCCCTCTACACCAACGACTGCACCTCTAAAGACCCCTCTGTCAAGCTCCTGAAGTTTGCGGACGACACCACAGTCATCGGCCTCATCCGGGACGGAGACGAGTCTGCTTACAGACTGGAGGTTGAACAGCTGGCTGTCTGGTGCAATCTTAACAACCTGGAGCTCAATACGCTCAAGACAGTGGAGATGATCGTGGACTTCAGGAGAAACCCCCCTGCTCTCCCCCCACTCAGCATCATGAACAGCACTGTGACTGCAGTGGAGTCATTCAGGTTCCTGGGCACCACCATCTCACAGGACCTGAAGTGGGACATTCACATTGACTCCACTGTGAAAAAGGCCCAGCAGAGGTTGTACTTCCTTCGCCAGCTGAGGAAGTTCAACTTGCCACAGGAGCTGCTGAAACAGTTCTACTCTGCCATCATTGAATCCATCCTCTGCACTTCAATTACCGTCTGGTTCAGCTCAGCTACCAAATCTGACCTCAGAAGACTACAGAGGGTAGTCCGGTCTGCTGAGCGAATCATTGGCACAACGCTCCCCACTCTCCAAGAACTGTACTTATCCAGAGTGAGAAAAAGGGCAAAGAAAATCACTCTGGACCCCTCACATCCAGCACACTCCCTCTTTGAACTGTTGCCATCTGGTCGACGCTACAGAGCCCTGAGCACCAGAACGACCAGACACAGGAACAGTTTCTTCCCTCAGGCAATCCATCTCATGAACACTTGACAAACATGGAACACACAACACTATTACACATTATTTACTTAAAACACTTACTTATATTTCAAATTTGCACACATAACTGTACATACAATTGTCTATATTATATATTGTTTTTTGCTTTTTTTTTTTCACTTTGTCTATCTTGTAAATTTGTATATTATTATTTTATTCTTTTTATTATGTGTCTTGTCTTGTCGCTGTCACTCTGTTGCACTGTGGAGCTTCTGTCACTAAAACAAATTCCTAGTATGTGTAAACAACATACCTGGCAATAAAGCTCTTTCTGATTCTGATTCTGATTCTGAAAAAACTGTAGTTTTTAGGCTGGATCAACCTAATGCGCATGCGCCTCATTTCTGAGGCGCGCATCTGACTGTTTCTGTAGAAACCGGAGCTTCTAAGGGCAGCTGCAGTGACACGATGACTTTACCAATCGGCGATTGGCTCTTATTTAAAAGGCGGGACTTGTTGCTTGTTGCACTTTCTCCCATTCATAATAATATGAGTGACACATCTTGTGTTATTCTATAGTCTTTGATATAGGTTATTATTCCTTTTATTCAACAATATAAAACAGTTGTGATTTCTAATGGTTCATGTGAGGTTCAACATAATAAGCTTTCTTAGAAGGTATAGCTGCCTATGTAGTTTGCAGACTTGGAACAGAGCTGCAGGTGAAAAAGCAAACTGTAGATCTTCTTTTTGATATCCACACATCTGAATGATCATCACCCTCATACTCACCTTACGCAGGCCACAGTTACCCTGGCCAGTGATGCCACAGCCCTGCATGAGCTATCATTCAAGCTGTGGGATGTCAGCGGAGTATGGATTGATGGATGGATGAATGGATGCAGGAAGAGACAGGACGGTGGCAGGCAGTGGGAGACAGTAGGTAGAGGGGAGGGAATGAGATGGAATGGGATGAAGGGATGCGGAGACATACAGTAGTGGAAGACTCAAACCCAGGAGGTGGACAGCTACTGTGGCTGACCTTGAGACGGCAAAAACACACACACACACACACACACACACACACACACACACACACACACACACACACAGGCATGCAAACACTGTTGGGACACATGCACACTCGATGCTAATCCAAAAATACAATGCATGCAACATGTACGGACATTAACCCTATAAAGGCTGACACTGAATACTGTGTATATATATATATATATTTTTTTTTTGTATGATAAAAGATATAATGGATCTGATACTCAAGGAGAGAAAAACCACCTCAGTTTTATTCAGAGGCTCAAACGGAGCAAAAATATGCTATTTGGTGCAGTTGCTGATGTTTATATCTTTGAAACATAAGATGAATTTCTTACAGCTTGTAATTTAAATCAATGAGATCTTTATAACATCCAACTTATTTAGCAACATGGAAATAAGCAATTTTCTGTGAATGTGCAAGACTTTTGAATCATTAGCAACTCTAGGGAAATAACTGAAAGAATAACAAAGTGCACACGGTAAAACTATATATACAGTCAAACCAAAAATTATTCAAAATAATAAAAAATTATTTTGATATTTTTACTAGTGGGTGCAGGACACTATAGTTCATTTATGGAAGTGAGGATAGCAAAATAAAGTAAACTGTTACATATTATACCCAAAAATTCTTCATACAGTAGACTACCAGTAAAACTGATAAAAAATTTGGGACCAAAAATTATTCAGACACTTTGACCTGACCATGTTTTGCTTAAGTGTTATCTGACATAATTAAGAATAATTATTCTGACACAGTTTAACTCTGAGATCTTGTCATATTTTATTACCATTTTTTTTTAAACAATAAACTGTAATAATGAATGAATGAAATGTTCAAGGTGTCTGAATAAATTTTGGTTTGACTGTATATAATAATTAATATATTAATTAAAATAATATAATAACAAATACCATTTTGCAATATCAAGCAGAATAACAGACTGTTTTTAAACCGCTAAAATAACTGGAAGTGGATGACACAGGAAGCCTCGCACATTCAAATTACAAACGGCCAATCTTATGTTAAAAATAAGGTTATATAGCAGACTACTTCCATAAAATGCATAAAATTATCAGTTGTCACTCTATATCTCCCAATAATATATCTAAACAAGATAATATTTAAATGCTAGTTTTTTTTAAGCAAAGTTCTGTTGTTTTTATTATTGGAGGCAAAACATATGCAATGCAATATGATGACAGAGATGTATAAATAAGCATTCTTCAAAAGCCTGATGTATTTGATACCCAACAAGTATGGATAATAAAGTAAACCCAAGTTGCTTCAGTTCAGTAAGTGTTCATCTTGAAATATTACTAACAATTTGAAAGTCATTTTTATGTTTACTTTATAAAAATCAGTAAAGATTTGACAGCTAAAAGACACATGTACCACAACTTGAAGGGGGATGTTTTTAGAAATATGCTAAAAGGCTTTTTACTTGCTGAAAATAATATAAACTCTATATACTTGTAAACTAAATGTTTATATAATGTTTATAAAGTTTTGATCATGTTGATAATTTGTGACCCTGGACCACAAAACCAGTCATAAGTCGCACGGGTATATTTGTAGCAATAGCCAACAATACATTGTATGGGTCAAAATTATCGATTTTTCTTTTATGCCAAAAATCATTAGGATATTAAGTAAAGATCATGTTTCATGAAGATATTTTGTGAATTTTCTACCGTAAATATATAAAAATTTATTTTTGTAAAGTGGATATGCATTGCTAAGGACTCATTTGGACAACTTTAAAGGCAATTTTCTCAATATTTTGATTTTTTTTTGCACCCTCAGATTCCAGATTTTCAAATAGTTGTATCTCGGCCAAATATTCTTACCTAACAAACCATACATCAATGGAAAGCTTATTTATTCAGCTTTCAGGTGATGTATAAATCTCAATTTCAAAAAATTTACCCTTATGATTGGTTTTGTGGTCCAGGGTCACATTTAGAGGCCTTATCAAATGGCAGCAGCCTTTATAGTGTAAATGGAAAAATAAAAGGGAAAGGGATCTTGTGTCGCTCTGAAGGAGATTGTTTTGTGATAATGACTGTTGGCTGTACCTTACTCCACATATTACACAGCTACTTATCAAATAAATACTTGGACATTATACTGCTATCCATAATATTGTATATTAGCTTAAAGCTATACTTCAATACTACAATTCTTATTTACTGTGTTGAGGTAATGCATTACAAGTAGCACAAGTTATGTAATCAGATTACTCTTTTCAAGTAACTACTAATGTAATGCATTACTTTTAAATTTACAACAAAATATCAGAGTTACTTTTTCAAATAAGTAGCGCAAGTTTGTTTCCCCATTTATTGACTGAGGCCTCTCCTGTTATCACGTATATGTATAATTTTTTTTTTTTAAAAAACATAATTTGTTGACATAGATTTAATTACGACAAATATACGATTGTGACTTCTTTGCGTTTCATTTTTTCATTTTTATTGCTTCTTCTCCTGCGTCCTAATCTCCTGCAATTCATAATGGCAGCACAGCTGAAAGGTTTGTTTGAGCTGCGCCCTTTACTGTACAGACATACATTTGCATTTCCTTCCGCCTGAGGCTTATTCATTTCACTTTTGATGTGAAAAGGCACAATACTGTAATGCATTACTTTTAAAAGTAACTTTACCCAACACAGTTTATTTATATATTTTTAATCTATGGACCAGTTAACTAACATATTTAACAACAATGTAACTTCAGTTTTAAGTTCTTTCTCATTCAGCTCTTTGGATTCTCTTCTGGTTCGGCAGTCCTCTGGCAACGTTATAGTTGTCTTGCTGTAACTTGGGACAAATCATGTGTTTCTAGCCATTTACCAAATGTTTTACTCACTATATATTATAATGAATACTTAATTTCTTTATTTTGAGTCACAAAATGGCGCTAATTAGTGGTATGAAAAGCGAAACATTGTTGAGTAACAAATGAGACGTAAATATAGCAATAGTATTTTTTCATGGACAGTGGTGAAATATGTAGTTTAGCAGTCATTATACAAATATTTGATTGACCAATCAGAATCAAGTCCTTCAGAGTGCCATGTAATAAGCTCTTTCTCACACACACAGTATGAGAAATGCCAACAGGAGGTGGTTTGGTGGCTCTTACCAGAGAAGATGAGCTTCTCCTTCATGATGTTGACATCTCTGCTGGATCTCCTGACAGCTGCGCTCAGCATGATTTGCTCTGGGTTGTAGCTACGCATCCCACTCATTCTCCACCTGTGATCACGTGCACACACAAACACACATATACACAAACCGACCTTAGTGACCACATCCAAACAGAGAACTGCTGATTCCTTTTTGATTTATAATCCCAGTGTTAACAATCAAATTAACTCATGAATCTCAGTGATTTATTAAAGGGTTAGTTCACCCAAAAATGAAAATAATGTCATTTATTACTCACCGTCATGTCGTTCTACACCTGTAAGACCTTCGTTCATTTTCGGAACACAAATTAAGATATTTTTGATGAAATCCGATGGCTCAGTGAGGCCTCTATTGACAGCAATGGTACTTCCTCTCTCAAGATCCATAAACGTACTAAAAAAATATTTAAATCAGTTCATGTGAGTTCAGTGGTTCTATCTTAATATTATAAAGCAACGAGAATATTTTCTGCGTGCCAAAAAAACAAAATAAGGACTTTTTAACAATATCTAGTGATGGCCGATTTCAAAACACTGCTTTATGAAGCAGAAAAATATTCTCGTCGCTTTATAAAATTAAGGTTGAACCACTGAACTCAAATGAACTGATTTAAATATGTTTTTAGTACCTTTCTGGATCTTGACAGAGGAAATGTCATTGCTGGCGACGCAGGCCTCATTGAGCCATCGGATTTCAACAAAAATATTTTAATTTGTGTTCAGAAGATGAACGAAGGTCTTATGGGTGTAGAACGACATGAGGGTGAGGAATTAATGACATTATTTTCATTTTTGGGTGAACTAACCCTTTAATCTAATTGGTAGACTCAATACATTGTATTTATATTACCATTCAAAGGTTTGGGGTCATTAAAAATGAATGCTTTTATTCAGCAATGATGCATTAAATTGATCAAAAGTAACAGTAAAGCCATTGATAATGTCATAAAGACTTCTATTTCAAAGAATCCTGAAAAAAAAAGTATCATGGTTTCCACAAAAATATTTAGTTGTTTTCCACACTGATAATAATAAGAAATCTTTCTTGAGCACCAAATCAGCATATTGGAATGATTTCTGAAGGATCATGTGACTGAAGTAATGATGCTTAAAATTCAGCTTTGCCATCACAGGAATAAATTACATTTTATATTTTATATATTTTTATATATATATATATATATTTATATATATATATATATATCTCTTTTG
>RJVU01057542.1:2049880-2073185 GCA_003731715.1 Anabarilius grahami
ACAAAAGCACATAACACAATTATTAAAATTTTAACTAACATTAAAATGAAAGCTGAAAATTCAATATATTAATCAAAAGCCAAATCAATATATTAATAAATACTTTGACAGTATACATAATTCCTATAATCTACAGCATACCATGTCAAACAAATGGCCACTTACTTCTGGAATATAAATATTCCCAGAACTACAGCAAAGGAAATGAGATCAGTGGAGATCCATATCAAGCAGTACTCATCTGGAGTCTGGAAATACACAAGTGCTAATGAGACACACACCCCTAGATGGTGCAAGAGAATTGATAGAGATCATTCTTTCTTAAGAAACATATAAAACATGCTCCTGTGTATATTATAGCACATTGCATGGGATAATATTATCAATATATATTTTATACAAAATATGTAATTAACTCCCTTCTAATATTTGCCATTTTAGCGATATGTTCAAGTAAAAAAAAAAAAAGGCCAAATTAATTTAATGAAGCAGTATGCATTTATTTTGAATGAAGGCCAGAGCAATAGATGTTAACCAATTATATTTCTTAGCCATTGCCCCAATGAAGAATGTACAAGCAGATGAGGGTTTGTACCATGAGCCAGAGCGGATAGTGCACCTTCCTCAGCACCTGCGGGGCTTCAGAGGAGACGGATGGAACCCCACTGCACCACAGCAGAGAATACAGCCATGGCTCGTTCACCGTATACAGAGTCAGACTGATGTTGTTCTCATTATACAGCCTATTCAAATAAACACACAGATATAGGACTAGCTTTTGCACACTTGACTAGTGGGGACTAAAGCCTATTCACACCAAGTACAACAATTGTTTTTGTCAATCTCTTATTTCCGCTGTGCTTCTTTGTTTATGCTATGGCTTTTTATGTTGAATTTAGATGTGAGCCACAAGCTTACAAGCTAAATTGTGGCCTGGAATGGGAACACTGTCTATAATATAGCTTGAGTTTGGCTGAACAACTGCAGGTTTTTGCATTTCTGTTACATTACACTTGTGCAGCAGAAACTGCAGCCCTTGTTCCCAAACTGTCCCTTATCGTGTAATGTGGATGTTGTAAGTGAGACCAGGTGTTTGTAAGTAGGACAGAGGCGTACTGGATGTCCTGCACAGAGGCCTGGTTGTAGCGCAGCAGGACCCTGCTGATGCCTTTATGATGGAGTGTGTCGAGGGGCAGCTTCTGTACAGAGGTCTGCTGTAAACCCGGAGCAACCTGCCTCACCATCTCCCTGTTACTGTCCACTGTCCAAATCACCTACACAAACATACACAAAACTGGTTAAATGCGAGAAGGGAATACAAACTATGTAATAATCATACTTTTAGATATTAACCCTGTGAAGCCTGACATATGAAATAATAGTCAGACAAATCTTATTTTAAATGATAAACGTTTGCATGTGTTTTTTTTTGTGTGTGTGTGTGTGTGTGTGTTTTTTTGTGTTTTTTTTTTGCTGTTGTTGTTGAGTATCATATTTAACCCAAAAAAGAGACATCAGAAAATTAATGTATTGCTATTTTCCATCTTTTTAGGACACAAATAATACAATTTCATAATTTTTTTAAAAACATGACTTTTATTTTTGATTTTAATGTTTGTATCCCCCAGGATACGTCGCCCCTTTTGGGGGTATAAATTAATTGAAAAAAGAATGCTTGTTTGGCAATGCGTGTTACAACATTTTAGCCACATTTTTAAAACCTTTATTCTCTCATAACTTAAAGCAAACATTCTTTGTAAAATTTTGTTAAACAATAAGTATAATGCCTATTTATAAATATATTTGCCTACTGTATCATATTCAATACGCAAATTTCTAAGGCCTATAAAATATCAACACTTCTGCCCTCTGATTGATAGTTCATACTTTTTATTTTTATTAAAGTCTTTTTTGCTGTGAAATCTTTAATGGTTTTTATAAATTAAATGTAAGATGAACATTTACTGGACTGAAGCAACTTGGGTTTACTTGAGTATTTAATAATTTTTTAACTTTAAAAATTAAAAAATATATACACAATTTGGTGCAGTTGCTGATGTTTTTAGGCCAAAAGGTTTGAATTTCTGATAGCTTGTAATACAAGTCAATGAGATCTTTACAACAGTATAGCAGACTACATACAAAAAAAAAATGCATATAAATATCAGTTGTCACTCTATATTCCCCAGTAATATGTCTTAGTAAGATGATATTTAAATGCTTAGTTTTATGATCAAAGCTATGTAGATTTTATTGTGTGGGGCAAAACATATAATGTAATGCAATACATTAAAGACTGAGAGATGTACACATAAACATTTCTCAAAAGCCTGATGTATCATATTTTATACATTTTAAGATGCTTTTAAAAAAAGCATGTATGGATAATCATCTTGAATCATCAGTGTTCATCTTAAAATATTACTAACAATATACAAGTTATTATTGTGTATGATTTACAAAAATCAGTACAGATTTCACAGCAAAAAGACACATGTACCACAACCTGAAGGTGGACGTTTTTATAATTATACTATAAAAGGCTTTTTACTTGCTGAAAAAAAGTATAAACTATCAATCAGATGACAGAAGGCATGTAGTAGATTGTGTACAACAGGTTTTTCAGCAATGTTTTGATCATGCTGATAATTTAGAGGCCTTAGAAATTTGATTATCAAATTTGACACAGTTAGGCTTTACACCATAATGTAATTAATTTTACTCACAGCTAGGGGGTGCAACTATACAACCATATAAAACAGGAACAAACGTATCAAACAAAGGCATCTATTTCAACCCCAGGCCAAGGACAAAGGAGATTTAAAGTAGCATATCAAACGTGAGTATCACTGCCTCAAGACTAACCTGCCGTTGTGGTATTCCTGACCTCAGAACAGTGTCCAGGGTGAGGTTGACCCAGTCGTGGTGGTGGGGGTGATTGTGCGGCGGTCTGCGCAGAGTGAATATGGCCGAGCTCTTGGATTTAGCCGCTAGTTTCAACATCTGCTCCAGGCTGCACACTGTCTGGTTCCCAACTGACCAGCGCTCGGATGTTGACATGTACTGCACAGTCCAGAAAGGATCATCCTGTGTTCAGTGAAATCAGTCAAGTTATATGCACATAAACATACTTATACATTCCTAATGTAAAAGATTAAAACTTTAAAATAAGAAGGAAACAAGGAAATGTAGTCTAAATTATAAAGCTATGACACTGTGCTTAATTTGCTAGATCTTAAAAGGGTACATCACATTAGACAGCAGTGAAGTGCACTTACTGTAGAATTGGAGTAAAAGCCATAATTTAGATTTACATAAACCTTAGAGTTAAACAGACCATTTTTGTTACTGTACCTTTAAGATTTCTAGATGCAAATACATCTGTTATAACTGGCTAACCGCTTTGCATGAAATGCGGTATAGTTATAATTCATTAGGTTGGGCTGATTGCACAAAACTAACAGTTGTTGATGTATAAACTTGGGCAGAAATATACTAATGTGCTGACATCATAACTGTGACGTTCTGAATGACCTGTTTTGCAATATTATTTCCATTAATGGTCAAGAGAGAGGCTTTGCGTGAATATTAAAGTACATCTACATAATAGACTGAACATTAAAGTACATCTTCTACATAGACTGAACTCTTATTTCAAATAAGCAAGAATTTTTTATTTTTTTTTTATGTTCCCATTAAAGTTTTAAAACACAGTGTTGCCATAAATAACTGCAAATTACTAACACTACGACATCACTAAATTCAGCTGTATTGAAAGTGAAAAGTGAAAGTGACAAGTGAACATTGTAGACATTGTTTAGAGCCAAAATGGCCCATACCTTAAGAAACCACTGGCCAGCATTCAGTGAGCTCAGATCAGTCCAGTTGAAGAGTGAAGCATCATCATACTGTCTTTCAGGGAACACTCTCCTCACGTTTGTGGTTCTCCTCAATGTCCGGTCTCTCATGAGGAATGGCACACCATCTAGACTACAGCCAAAGCCAGAGTTACTCAGCATGTGATTAGACAGCACTTAGATTGCAACTGAGGAAGTGCTTCCATTATGGCTGAACCTGCCAGCACTGCCGGTAATATTCAATGATAAGATAGTGAATAAAAGTGGTGAGTGGACATACTGTACGCTGTGACTGGCAGAAGAACATCTGTATGTACTTATAGCAATAGTGTACAACAGAAGTAGTATTATTGCAAACCATTACTCTTCATTTGGAAGATGCCTTTTTACACAGGACAACCCACTAACTGAGGTTAAATGCCTTGCAGGAGCACAGTAGAGGTAGCTTGTGACTGAACCTTTGGATTACCGGTCAAGATATTTAACCTCTAAGCCACATCAATTTTAATATGGTTTTATACCAGTGCCACCAACTCTCAATGAAATTAAACCATATGTTCCAAACCACAGCAACATGTGGCCTGAAACAACCAATCACAAAGCAGTAATGGCTCACAAGACTTTATTTTTAATTGCACTTATTTGTATAGTGTTTCTTACAATATACAGTATATTGTTTTAACTGACTCAACCATTTAAAAATTGCAGCTGTATACAATCGTCAGGAGAAAACAGCCTTAAACTTCAAACATTTAATATTTCAATGAAGAATTTAAATTTCTTCATGCCTTAAAATAGCTTGAATGTAACTCTACACCCTTGCCTCATTTAGTGTATGTGGATCAATGAATATTCAAATTAGCCCCGCCTCCACTCGCTCACACCAGCTCAGAGATCCACTTGGTCAACTTACTGAGGTAAACGCTGCACAATGGTATCTCTCTTTACAACATCGGACACATAACGGTTATTAATATAACTAGCCTTTCGCTTGACTATGTTATCAAACAGCTAATAATATGTTGCCAATGTTACACAAACCATGTTCCCGTTCGCCATGTCAGTCAGACAGCTGCCATCTAACAGCCATCTATCAGTTTCCTTACAAACACTTTAACTCAGAACGTCGATGAAGAAAGACATATAGTTCAAAATAACATCGTAATATACATCATGCACCTGCCATATTGCTAAATCTACACAATTTTTCATATCAACAGAAAAATATACTGGGATAACCTGGTTTGGTTACACCTTATTTTAAGGTGTCAGTATTACAGTGTAATTATACATTTAAGTACTGAGTAATGACAATTAACTACATGTACTTACTATAGGGTTAGGGTTAGGATGAGGGTTTGGTTTAGGGTTAATTGCACATAATTATGCATAATTTCTAGTTATTACTACAGTAAATACATGTAACATACGTAACAATGACACTGTAAAATAAAGTGTTACCCCTGGTTTCTCTCGAGACTCCCCTGCTAGTTCGCTGTTAATGATATGCTAAAGCCTGCCGGCACATTGATGTGATTGGTTACAAGATAGTTTGTTACATTAGACACCAGTGATTTCAAACTGCGGGTTTGATACTGTCTTTTTTCACTGCAGATTAAAGGAGAAAATACTCAGCAATGGTGTTGGCATATGAATTTGCACAGGGTTTGTCTTAAAGCATATTAAAAACACCACATAGACAAAATTGCAGTGTTTTTAAAAATGAGGTCAAAATTATGTTTGTGGTAATCAACATTATGCCAGCTTCACTATTAGAGATATCTCAGTCTAAAAGCTTGAGTGATGACTCTCTTTACCCAAGATAAAATACAACCCAACAGTTGGACAATTTCTGCTCCATTATCTAAAGATGTGTGTTAAGCAGGCAGAGTAGATTATAGCTTAAAGGGGCTTCTTTATAAAGTCTTCCTGTCTGTCCCAGTGTTCAATTACTATGCACTCTCTGGGTTAAGAGACGACACGACTCATGCCAACCTCTCATTATAGCAGTCTCGCACTGCCACACAAGGATTCACACTTTGAAACACACATTGTGGCCTTGTGCCTTTAGAGACAAACACACACACACACACACACAAACACACATATACACATGGCTCTGTATAATCTATTGATTGAACTGTACAAAGAGGAGGAGAACCAGACAGAATGAATGTATGAATACCTGATGGTCACATCCGCCTCCAACCCACTAACATTTCTCTGCAGAGCTCGGTTGAAGGATAGGAGAGTGTTCTCTGGAGCGAGCTGAACAAGAGGAAGAAGAAAAAGAAAAGAAACAAAACCTTTTTTAAAAAAAAATTAAGATGTGAAAATTACAAAGAATAAAGTATTGCATACTTTGACCCTATGGAAGCAGGAATGGAAAGACCATTGTTAAACCAAAATGTGAGACTCTTCTCACCCTGGAGCTAAGCGATAGCTAAACCTCTTCCTTGATATGTGGATATAAATCAATAACTCATCTCATAGAGTTTCACTGACTGCTTGAGGGCCAGACAGATGCACAATCTATGGCTCCTCTGTGGTTCATGCTTATGCAACGGCATGCAAGCAGCAACTTGAGATCATCAGCACACAGCGGGTCTAGATGTACTAGTGCACGTGACAAATGCAGAATGAGGGTGAGACGCTTCCTTTGAAGCACAAGAGAATGAGGAGAGGAATATATTAAGGATCGACAGGATCAGTAAGCATGTGCCTTTGGAGAGCACTTATGGTTATGACCCTCATCTTTGAATTCTGGCTTTTAAAGCCATGGTGGTCAATACCACACCTATGATGTCCAACCAGCACCCTCAATGCGTTTGCAACCCAAGTTTGGGTGATTACAGCTGTAGCTAGAAATGGAAGAAGACAATTACTGTAAGTTTCTCCAAAGAAAATTGTTCACTAATAGGCTAACAGAAATGTTACATAACACTGCTACTATAAAGACACTTATATAAGGATGCTGAAATGTTATTTTTAATTATCTTTCTCATTTATTTTTCTGTAGCCCTATACAGAAGCGGACCAGTTTTTCCCGGGAGAAATTAGGTAAATTTGTGTTTTTCACAGATGATTTCAATCAAAACCAAATAAACATCTGTCTGTTTTCTCACACAAACACCATAAAATTACTGAGAAAATTAAACACACACATATATACCCTACCTGTCAAAAGTTTGGAAAAATTTGGATTTTATTTTTTATATTTTTGAAAGAAGTATCTTATGCTCACCAAGGCTGTATTTATTTGAAGAAAATACAGCAAAAATAGTGACATTGTGAAATATTATTACAATTTAAAAGAACTGTTTTTTTATTTTAATATATTTAAAAATGTGATGGCAAGGCTGAATCTTCAGCAGCCATTACTTCTGTGTCACATGATCCTTCAGAAATCATTGTAATGTGCTCATTAGGTGTTCAATTATTGACAATTATAATTATCAATGTTATATTATTAATATAATATATNTGGGTGATTACAGCTGTAGCTAGAAATGGAAGAAGACAATTACTGTAAGTTTCTCCAAAGAAAATTGTTCACTAATAGGCTAACAGAAATGTTACATAACACTGCTACTATAAAGACACTTATATAAGGATGCTGAAATGTTATTTTTAATTATCTTTCTCATTTATTTTTCTGTAGCCCTATACAGAAGCGGACCAGTTTTTCCCGGGAGAAATTAGGTAAATTTGTGTTTTTCACAGATGATTTTAATCAAAACCAAATAAACATCTGTCTGTTTTCTCACACAAACACCATAAAATTACTGAGAAAATTAAACGCATATATACCCTACCTGTCAAAAGTTTGGAAAAATTAGGATTTTATTTTTTATATTTTTGAAAGAAGTATCTTATGCTCACCAAGGCTGTATTTATTTGAAGAAAATACAGTAAAAATAGTGATATTGTGAAATATTATGTTTTTTTATTTTAATATATTTAAAAATGTGATGGCAACGCTGAATCTTCAGCAGCCATTACTTCTGTGTCACATGATCCTTCAGAAATCATTGTAATGTGCTCATTAGGTGTTCAATTATTGACAATTATAATTATCAATGTTATATTATTAATATAATATATAATTTATTTATTTATTTTTTTGTTTCATTTTTGTGGAGACCATGATGCACTTTTCAGGATTCTTTGCTGAATAGAAAGTTGAAATGAACAGAATATATATGTTTATAATATATACTTTGTATAATATATGTTTTGTGACATACACATGTAGACAATAGACCAAAAAAAGTCCAATTCCAGCTGAATCAGTACATGAAATCATGGATGTCCTATTTTCATACCTTTAGGTAGTTCATAAAACTAATCCTGTCCAAATACTGTATTTGACTACAAATGTACAACATTTGCATTTTTTTTCTGTGCCACTATACAACAGAAATAACATGCACACATATCAAAAGCGTATTTGACATTTCAGAGCACAATACACCAATGATACACACAAGTGTATTGAAAACCCTTCATAACCACCAAACCTTGAACAACGCCTACACAGAGATTCTCAGTGGCTCTTACCAGAGTTATATTTAGCTATGACAAGCCAGGGAAAAGAAATATGAGAAAGATAAATGGAGAGAGAGAAAGAAAAAGAGAGGGAAAAATTGTGAGGGATGGAAAGACAGGAAAGAGATACAAGCATTGAGAGAGAGGAAGGACTAAACTGCCTCCAGCAATCCTTGATGTAGCCTAAACTTGATGTAGCATCTAGGGAAGACAGGAAGTGCACAACACAATGTTGACAATTTGGCAGCTCACCATCGGAGCTCCTTGATGGCCGATGATGGCTGGTGCTGCTTTGAGACTCCCACGCTCCATAATGCAGGGTGAGGTGATTGACAGCGGAATGAAGTAGAGCGTGAGGAGAACACTCAGGTAGATGAGGAGAACCATCAGCTGGAATCCTAGAGAACCAACAACTTAGTTATCTGAAATAATAACTATGGTACAGCTTCAAAAAGTTTTTGTAAAGCATAACATGTCTATAAAATAACTTTTTTAATCAATTTAAACTGTGATCACGTTATGTCGTCTTCTTTGCAGTAGCTAAGAGGAAACACCTACATTTTAGATCAGAACAAGTAGATGTGAATGCTTGAAAGTGTGCGGTCTAACATTAGTGCTACTGTAAGTAAATGTATGTTGACAGTTGAGGTGTGCTGATTCTGCATGATTTTCTTTAAATTGTTACTCAGCCATGACAGCAGCTGTCCCGAAGAAGACAACTAAGTGTAGAAGTTGAGGCTAAAATGTGCAATAGCTTCCCTTGCAGCAATGCTAAATATATAACGTTTTTGCGTTGCATTATGAATTGCATTCTGACATATTTCTGAGCACATGTTTGGAATCGAGCTTGCACAGCTATTTTAATTTACATGCTTGTGTAAAGTATTTTTCAGGGGGAGAGAAGTTTTCTAAATCTTACAAATTAAGATTTTAAAATACATTACCATTCAAAAGTTTGGGGTCTTCCATTTTATAATATTTTTTATGTAGAAAAGGACACACTTTCTATTCATAACAATATTCATTGGTTTCAAAATTAATATGAATAAGAAATGTTTCCTTTATTACTAAATCAGCATTTTAGAATGATTTATGAAGGATCATGTGACACTGAAGACTGGAGTAATGATGCTGAAAATTCAGCTTTGTCATCACAGGAATAAATTACAGTTTAAAATATATCTAAATAGAACAATGTTATTTTAAATTGTAATAATACTGACAACATTACAGTTTTAATGTATTTTTGATCCAATCAATGCAGCCTAGGTGAGCATGAGAGATTTCTTAAAAAAAATAAAAAATAAATAAATATCACCGACCCCAAACTTTTGAACTCAATAAGCTCTGTGTACTGTATGTCCCTGAGGAATGAAGAAATTTTGTTCTGATTAACTAAATGAGATAAACCAGTTAAATCTGTGCTTAGTTGAATTAGATGAGCTTAGGTAAACAGAAATGAGGAATCAATAACAGTATTTTAATTTCCCCCCTAATGCTGTAACATGAAACATCAGCGCATTGAGCTAGTGGAGATAGTAATGTGTCTGTGTGATGACAGCAATGTATCGATAGGGATGGAGAATTCCTGTGTGTATCGCTTTACTAATTATCATCTGGTTAATAATGATGCCTAACTGAGAGCATGATCTTTGTGCGAAGTGGATTCGGCTTACTGGTTTTCTCTGCTCGCGCCACTTGTCCAGCCACCAGCCAGGCCAAAGCGGTAACTGCAGCTAAAGCGCCGATGTGCAGGAAGGGACCAGTAGCCTGAACAAAAATGGAGACATTATTTGTTCTAAATACACAAACATAAATAGAATAAGATAAATGTCTAGAAAATTGAGGAACCTTAAATGTCAGTAGAAAAATCATTTTACAGAGAGATCGCACACAAAAGACAAACTTCTAACCTAAAGCATACACTACTGTTCAAAAGTTTGGGGTCAGTAAGATCTCTTATTCTCACCAAAGCTGCATTTATTTGATCAAAATTACAGCAAAAACAGTAATATTGTTTCTATTTTAATATATTTTAAACTGTAATTTATTCCTGTGATGGCAAAGCTGAATTTTCAGCATCATTACTCCAGTCTTCAGTGTCACATGATCCTTCAGAAATCATTTTAATATGCTGATTTGGTACTCAAGGAAATTTCTTATTATTATTAGGGCTGTCAAGCAATTAAAATTTTTAATCTAATTAATTACATGATGTGGCGATTAATTCATCTAATTAATCACACATCAATTTTGGCTGGGAAATTACCCCCAAAAGATAATTTGAAGTCATTATTGTGTAAAGCATCAAATAGACATTGCAAAAAGTAGCTGCAGAAAGAAATATTTTATTCGATTCAACATTTTTTACACAGGAACTTTTGAACCATGAGGTTGAGTAAATGATGACTGAATTTTCATTTTTGGGTGAACAATACCTTTCATTTTTTAAATTAATATGGAAATATTAAATAATTTTTAAAAGAATAAAATTAGACTCTAAATAAGAAACTAAAACTGCCAGTAGGTGGTGGTAAATGTCTTTATGATTAATGATATGACACAAACAGCATATTAGGGCTGTCGATTTAATGCGTTCATATTCATCATATTCGTCATCAATCAACTGTAATGTCAGATGAACTACATAGGTCTGGGGCGGCCAAGTGCGTAAACATTTTTTATGTGTTTTTTTTACCGCATTTAATTAATCTAATTAACGTGTTAAATGGACAGCCCTATCTATTATCAATGTTGAAAACAGTTGTGCTGTTTAATATTTTTGTGAAAACTGATACTTTCTTCAGGATTTTTATATGTATATAGTGCGCTCAAAAAAAACAGCATTCATTGAATGATATATCTTTTGTAACATTACAAATGTATTTTACTGTCACTGTTAATCAATTTATTGCATCCTTGCTAAATGTGTGTTAATTTCTTTCTCTCCAAAAAAAATAAATAAATAAATAAATATTGTAATGACCCCAAACTTTTGAGTGGTAGTCTAACTAGAAAAATGTAAATAGAAACTTCAGTGCTTTTCAGGACTGTGGGAACCCTGGAGATGAGACATTTAAACGAACATACCTGAAGAGAAATCCAAACTACATCCCATTCCTCTCCCCACATCTGAGTGACGGATATCACACCAATTATTGTAGAGAGCAAAGCAACTGTCACACCAATCTAGTGAGAAAAACACAGACCAGTTTATTCAGTGAAAAGTCATTTTACGCAATTCTACTTCAATCATTTAACCAAACTATGCTTCCATTTGTGTTCATAAACAAACGGGAAATACAACTTTTACCCTCCCAATGTGACCAAAAAGCCTCAGGGCATAACAAGGTGTTTGTGACACTGTGTCAAGGTTAATTTAGTTTGTCTCACACAAACAGACTAGGTTTTCTTTTTCTATTCTGGGAAAAACATTTCAGAGGTTGACGAGTACCTTGTGGAGCCAGTGAAGATTTAACTGCTGCCCGACAGCTATATGACACAGGGCTAAAATCTGGAACAAAAAAGACATATTAACAAAAAACTGGGTGACAGCAACTGTTCAGATAAAGTGTTAACTGGGATATGGAACTAAAATAATGCTGAATGTGATGTGTACACACGTGTGAGAGAGAGAGCGTTAGTGGTTTTGGAGAGGTTTTGGTATGTAAACCCACAGTGCAGTATCAGCGCTACAGAGCAGTTACAACTCACCATTAAAAATGTTATATAGGTGAAGCCAGCTGCCGTGGTGGCCAATATGGGAATGGTTCCATCGCTCCATTCCCCTGAACGGTTATATAAAAACCTGTGGGAGCACAATACCGGAAAAACGTTAGCAGTTGATTATTCAGCATTGGAATTCCTGGGACTTATGTCCTCCATAATGTTCAGACTGCTTTAAGGCCCAACCAAATAACCAAGCCCCTGAAAAACAAATAGAAGCTACTAATCTTTTGACAGACTCCACATTTCTCTTACTCGCTCTCATGAGAGCTCTGGATTATATAAGTATACTTTTACCAAAGAGGTGGATGAGAGAGGCATCTGTTTTACAAAAAGCATCATCTGCCTAGTGCGTATCTTTGAAACAAAGGGAGATAAAGCATATGAGACCATGGGGCACAGAATCAGGGTCAGTATTAGCTTCTTCAACATATAAGCTGTGATCAGAATTGAATACCAGCTTACGTTTACTCAATACTGTGTAGTATATCCTGCATATCCTGAAAATGTGAACCTTTTTCCACAATATGTTTCAAACTGTATAATGCTGTAGACATCTTCACATACATTTCTAAGTCAGAAAGTTTACATCTTTTTTCTTTTTTTTTCATATAATGTTGTGGAAAAAATGGCAAATGTTACGTTCACGCCATGTTGTAATTATCATAAATAAAGCTCTGTATGCTTTCAAATTGCTCTCGAGGAACTGAAATGGTGCGAACATATCTTTAAAGGAATGTTAAATGAAAATGGCAAATGTCACAAAAAAATCAAGTAAAATATTTTTTCCAGAAAAATATTAAGCAGCTCAACTGTTTTCAACATTGATAATATAAGAAATGTTTCTTGAGTATTAGAATGATTTCTGTAGGAATGAAGACTGGAGTAATGGCTGCTAAAAATTCAGCTTTGCCATTACAGGAAAAAATTACATTTTAAAATATAATACAGCTGTCTTAAATTGTAATAATATTTTTACTGTATCTTTAATCCAATAAATGTAGACTTGGTGAGCATCGAAAACACTAAAAAAATGTACTGACATACTACTGCAGCAATAGTAATATGTTTATCTGAGCCTAGAATCAGAATGGAAAGTGGGTGGGCATGTCATACATCACCCTTCAGCACGGACTGGCTAAACTGCAGCTTGGTGGGCGGAGCCATATCTAGGGTTTGCTAGATGCATCCCCTGCCTAATCACGGATTCTCCATGCACAGTCCCTCGGGGCATTAACTGAAGGTCGTTGTGAATCAACCCTTTTTGTCCTCTACAGTAACATCAAGGACTCATGTCATGTACCTCCCATGAGACTGTGTGGGGAGAGGTGGAGGCCAAATAAAGGGAGGAGAGAAGTGACATTGAAAAGGAAAGGAAAACAGAAGACGAAAGAATTTTAAAAAAGGAGATCAGGAGGATTATGAGAAAACGACCTTGAGGGAAAAAGCAAACAATGGCTTTTACAACCACATTGTTTTTAATGTCCAGTTTTACGGAGTATGTTGTTTCTGGAAATTGGAAGATTATGTAGTATTGTATGCAGCTTGTTCAAAATGCAGTGGCCAGGTTACTTATGAATACAGGAAGGAGAGACCATATGACTCCTGTTTTGGCCATTGGTTACCTGTCAAGCAGCGAATAGAATTCAAGGTGTTGACGTATGTTTTTCAAGCTCTTCACGGTTTGGCCCCAGTTTATAACTCAAAGCTTATCAATACTTGCTGCTCCTCTAGATCTCTTGCTGCTTTTGGATATTCCAATGTGAGGGTGATATAGTATTTAATTCTTTCTTTCTCTTTTATTGTTCAGCACGTTGGTAAACTTGCATTTTTTTTAACTGCTTTATAAATAAATTTGATTTGAAAGTTAAAATGTCAGAGCATGATTTCATAGCTACACCATGACTGAATGTATGTGTTTTTGTGTTAATATTATACAGCATTATGCAGATATACTAAATTATACATCATGTACTATAATTAATTGTATATATAAATAAATATTATATATCATATAACAATATTATACAACATAAAAATCTTAAATTACTATAACGTATATGTATTATATATGTATAATTTATTTCTATATTTTATGTTAACTGTATTTAGTACACAAAAATGAACAATACACAACAGGGAACACTGTACTTTGTCCTATATCCCATAATGCACTCTGCTCAACTTGCCCTTCCATTTAATGTTTGCAAAATTAACTGGAAATAATAGCAACCTCGATTCTCAGCATACGTATCTTGACAACGTTTAATTGGAATGACAAAAGCTAACCGATTTTTACACAAACTTGCATTAAAAATACAAAATAACCACATTTATTTAAGATGATTTATTTTAATTAGCTGAATTAAATTTGCAACCTGTTTACAATGCGATATAGCATACTACACTAATTCATTGCATATTGCATACTGTTTTAAATACTAAAAGTAGTACAATCAGTATACTGCAGAGTATGTGCAATCAGCGATTCCATTCTGAATACTAGCCAAAAACAGTCCAGCATATCTATTAAAATTGTAATCTGTTCCATCAGAGCCTTTTCCATTAACTCTGGATTACTTTAAGCATAGGATTATAACAAATTTGTTTTGGGAAAGCTCATGAGTTTCTTAGATGTATCTCTGCAGAGAAACAGAGATTGTGGGAATGTTGATGAAAGTGTATGATTTTATAAGGCCTACTCACCAGTTAAACTCGCTGTAGTCATTGTGGGCCTCCCACCAGAAGTAAAACCACACCAGCAACAAGAAGAAAGTGCAGAAGAGAATGAGGGACCACAAACACTCCCACTGGAACAGAAAAACAAGTTTAAAACGGAGATTAAAATAAATCTGTTCCATAATATGTGTCTATCAACATCACTATGAGAAACTGACAAAAGATAATCTCGAGACCTAGATGGAGAACAACTTTTATTTCAAAATACTGTCAACACTGTTTAAAAACTGAGCGAAATTTAATATAGAGTTCTAAAAATGCCCCAGTCAGGACATGACTGCATACTCATATGAAACGCAATTAATCTGAATAGAGCTGCTTCAATAGTGAGATCTGCCTTCATCACAGATTCATTAGTGAAACATTAGTTCTGCTCTCGGAAGGGTACAACAGAAGACCTTCCTGTTGCCTGAATTCAGATTTCACTTTCTCAACTAAGACATTAAGAGATGCATCAAATCATTGCAAATCTGCAATAATTAAATATACATTTCCCCATACTTTACTCACATACGTAACAAACTATGTTTTCTCATCTGATGGTCTGCTCATCAATGTTTATTTAATAACTGGAAGTGACTTTTATACATCCCATACTGATTTGCTTTATAGATAAATTATAGACCGAAATGAAAATATCATTGATTTAGTATGATCTTTTAGTATCATATTACCCCTAGTAGCTACAGCAGCCACACTGGTATATTTTCTCCAGTTTATATCTTCCAGTGGATAAAATTGGCATTTAGCATTTTACATTAGCATTTCTCAAACATACACAAACAAGTATTCAACAATACCTTCTTTAAGAGTTTCATTTCAGCATATCACAGGCACTTCCCACACATTTTTTACTTGCACATACACACCCCTGGCACAGCCAACCTCTTGACAATAACCAATATACTGTGAATAATCTCCGAACCTAAAAATATCACCATTTATTTGGCTCACAGAGTAATGTGTTGTCTACAGCACACAATATAATTGGTTTTGTGGATTAATGAAATTGCTAGTGTGCAATTACATAAACCATGAAAAACAAATAAAACATTCATTTATTCAGACATAAATAATGCTTTAATGTTCGAATGGACTAATGTTACTATAATTTTCAAATAATTTCTTAATGGTTTTCCTCTTTAATCCACTCTGGTGATTCAGTGTCAGTTCTGTATATGGCAGACAACTTCTAATTCCTGCACATTATTTAGATTATTATTATTTTTCATTATTTTTGGGGGGAGGAGAATGAACTGAAAGAGAACAAAAATACAGGTATCAACCACCCAGTATAATGAAAATGACAAAAAATATACTTTTTAGAACAGCATGGCCAAATAAAAAATGTAAATAAAATAAATACATTTAAACCTGGTTACATAAAGAAATTCACTCTGTTCTCATAGCAAAATAAAGACAATGCAGAATGACAGCACTTATTTCAATAAAAAAAATAAAAATCAGCAGAGACACAAAGTACTCATACTGTCAATCTTCCTCCTCGTCACTACACAAAGAATGAAAAAAATGGTCTGCCATGAGGGAGCAGAGCAATGAAAACAGTTTTGAAATGTTCAGAAACGAATGATCCACTTGGTTCACAAAAAGCAGTAATCATGTATTAATTCCTAAGCCCCATCATCCAAAAACACCTAAATATAGATGGATAAAGAGGATTATGGGTAATTCTAAGCAAAAAAAAAATACACACAAATAAATGCTGCTAAACCTGACATCACAGGCTGTCTGAATGCGCCAAATCAATAGCACACCATAAAACAGGTCAAATGTCAAAGGCGGTTTTATTTTTCCAAATGATTTTTCCATAGAGTTTAAAAATGACACCAGACTGAGAACAACGGAAATGTTTAACACTGACATGGTGGTGGCCTGCGGGTGGATGCAGGGTGTTGCTATGCAGTTACAAAGGTACTCTGAGTTCAAAATTGTAATATACAACATGAAAAAATGATATTCATTTTAATTAGCTAAAGATTACATTAAAGTTATATTTTTAAAGATTAACTTTAAGTGAGCATTTGATGAAAGCAAAAGAAATCTACATATGAAAACAAGGGGAAATGAGCATGCAGAAGTAAATCTACAATACTAACCATGTTTTTTAAGCACAAGATTTATCATTTATTAAGTCACATCACTTTGAAAGATAGTTCAGCGTATGAATTGATAAACTCGGCTGTGTTTTTGGCACTGGTGTATTTGTAGCAGATTGCAATGACATCATCAGGGTCAATAAGCAACAAGCAGGAGACAACTCAACAGAAGGGATTCAGAGCAATGCTGGGCGGCAAATTGTGTTTCCTCTAAACAAGAATATCATCTTATCATTAAGCATCAAAAAGCTTATTTTCAAAAGCGCTTGTTTCATTCTGTCCCATTGATCTGAGATGGCAGTGCCACTCCACTACTTAGTATCAAAGTAAACTCTCATTTTTCCACTATTTCCTGGGGGGAGAGTTGAATTTTTATTGTGCAAGATAGTATCTACAACTGTCTGGACCTTGAATGTCTTATTGTTACAAGTTATGTCAGGCGCAGAAACATTTCTATGAACAAAATCAAAGTAACAATTCCCCTCAAAACGATCCCAGCAAAGCTTTGCATGGCACATTAGTTTTAATACTGTAAAGTAAACGCCATGGACTATCGCTAATTGCTTAAGGTGGGGTGAAATGGCATGTTTACAGTGGTTGCCTTAAATTATCTTCATTAAGTTAAACAGGCTTATCTGATGCTGAAATATGGGCATAATAACAATATCTCAGACTAAGATCTGCCAAGCACTGGCTGCAATTATGAAAATTAGCTTCTTTAGCATTTCCTGAGCAAAGAGCCATGCCAAGCTGAACCACTGCCCAAAAACATGACAGATAGAAGCCTAAAAACAGAAAAAAAAAGATTTTCCTTGGAGCGCCTTGACTTTGATGCCCTGGAATCATATCATTTATTCATACAGCATTTTCTGCACACATCTGCTCCCTTGAGGCACATACTGTAGTTCAAAATCCTACTGACTGCTAAATATCTAGTCTACATAGGCAAAGGGCAAAGAACACTGGGAGGCCGGCTGCCCGATGTGAGAGGCAGTGGGTGGAAATGAGCGGAGAGAAAAATGGAAATGGAAAAGGTAGGGGAGTAGCTGAACAACGTCCTTTCATAACAGTCCCTCAGCGGTAAATCCCATCGGTGGGCGAGGTGTAAATTCATGTCCCTTTTTTACGGACTGACCTATTCTGGAATAGATGTCACATAATCCATTAACAGAACCATTCAAAGAAAAGCTATGTTTTCTATTCACAGAGTGGTTATTTTACAAGTGTACAGAAGCAACTTTCGAATACGTGTCTCAAAAACCAGACTACACAACTGAAAAGAAAGTGTCATTGGAGGTCAAATTTAGGTCAGATGGAATTAAATATGAATACTGTGAATACTGTGGCAGTATAACAAGGACTATGCAAAATGAGTTTAATAAACCACATAATACTAGTGCTTACAGCTTCATGGGTTAGTTGGATCATTTCTACTGAACAGACAGTGGGAATGTGCAATGTAAATTCTCACTATAGTGTTGACATTTACATAAGGGTATTTTTGGTCCTGAAAGTAGTTTCACTACAGCTCGACAGTGTCTGCCTGAAGGTTACAGCCAGACATGCTAGATGTCTAAATCTAAATGCTGTGATCCTGACTAATTTCCACTTGAAATAACACTCTGTTTATTTCCACTCAAAGTTTTTCCATTTATGTTAATTGTTATGTAAAAACACTATGGGTCAATGATGTGTAATGGAATATGTACTTTAAATGTGAAACAACATGTCAGGTGTACATAAATAAAAGCACTGAATAGCCAAGATCTCTGTAAATCCATACATAAAGCAATATCTCACCCCCCAAAAAAAATGTAAATCCTGTCATCAATTTACTCACTAACCCATTCCATTTTCTATATTATCTAGTTATAGCTAGCTAAGTTTCCACTAATAAAAATGTTTGTTGAGATTACATAATTTTAAGTTAAATGTATGATTTTTAATTTTTTTTTAAAGTTATATTTATGGGCTTTTTGTGCCTTTATTTGGAGAGGACAGTAGAGAGCAGACAGGAAAGCATTGAGCAGAGAGAGGGGGCAGGATCGGCAAAGGACCTTGAGACAGGAATCGAACTTGGGTCGCCGTAAACGCATTTGCGCCATATGTCGGCGCACTAACCACTAGGCTATGTTTGAGTACAAAATAAAAATCTGCCAGTTCTACTTAATTAAACTTTGAATTTCTTAACTTAAAAATTTTGATGTTACCAATTGCTTCAATTTTTTATTTTTTTTTGCCAACTTAATCGGGTTTACGATGCATCTTTCTCTCTTCTTCTCCAACATGAAATAATAACTGTAACCTAATAATCTTTATGCTGATGGACAGGGAAAGATTAAATCTGACAAGAGCATGCATTGTAGGTCACCTTGTAGGAAATGCTGGCACTAGAACACACCCATAGATAAATTCATCAAAGCCATTTAAAGTGCTGCTCTCTTCTGTAAACATGAAACCTGAATGACAGCAACAGCACTGGCAGAAGAGTGAAGAGAATCTGAAAAAGTCCTCCAACATGTGAATCCAAGTTAAAGGTGCCCTAGAATTAAAAATTGAATTTACCTTGGCATAGTTGAATAACAAGAGTTCAGCACATGGAAATGACATACAGTGAGTCTCAAACACCATTGTTTCCTCCTTCTTATATAAATCTCATTTGTTTAAAAGACCTCCGAAGAACAGGCGAATCTCAACATAACACCGACTGTTACGTAACAGTCGGGATCATTAATATGTACGCCCCCAATATTTGCATATACCAGCCCATGTTCAAGGCATTACACAAGGCAGTATTAACGTCTGGAGCTGCACAGCCGAATCAACAGACTTTATGCAGGTAAGCAAGCAAAGACAATAACGAAAAATGGAAGATGGAGCAATAATAACCGACATGATCCATGATCCATGATCTTTTTAGTGATATTTGTAAATTGTCTTTCTAAATGTTTCGTTAGCATGTTGCTAATGTACTGTTAAATGTGGTTAAAGTTACCATCATTTCTTACTGTATTCACGGAGACAAGACTGTCGTTATTTTCATTTTTTAAACACTTGCAGTCTGTATAATTCATAAACACAACTTCATTCTTTATAAATCTCTCCAACAGTGTGTAATGTTAGCTTTAGCCACGGAGCACCATCAAACTCCTTCAGAATCAAATGTAAACATCCAAATAAATACCATACTTACGCAATTAGACATGCTGCATGACGAACACTTTGTAAAGATCCATTTTGAGGGTTATATTAGCTGTGTGAACTTTGTTTATGCTGTTTAAGGCAAGCGCGAGTTCCGGGGGCGGAGAGCACGAGAATTTAAAGGGGCCGCAGCCTGAATCAGCTCATATTTAATGATGCCCCAAAATAGGCAGTTAAAAAAATGAATAATAAAAAAAAAATCTATGGGGTATTTTGAGCTGAAACTTCACAAACACATTCAGGGGACACCTTAGACTTATATTACATCTTTTGAAAACACGTTCTATGGCACCTTTAATGAAGAACATTGCAGTGAAGAGATTACTACGTCCAAAACAGCATCTAGGGAACAGAAAGCAATCACAGACATAATCTGTATTCCTGAGGAATGGCAAGAGTTTAGTTAGTTGTTGATGCTGTCTGAAGATGCATGTACATGTCTGTGGGTTTCTTCCACTCCACTGGAAATGACAGTCTTCACCCTGAAGGAAAACACTGATTGGCTGGGTGGCCTCTGGCTGAGTTGGTGGCGGTTCTGTACCTGCTGTAGTCTGGAGTCACCTTCTGTCACTGTGCATCATGCCTGTGGTGACACCCTGTCCTTAGTACCAACTGGAAGAGGAGAATGTTTTAGCATACCTAAGTGTTTTCACCAGACCTATACGAATTTGAACTCCGTTTAACAAGACTAGAAAGATGTTAAAGGGATATTGTCAGTCAAGCTTGGTGACTAAATACGGTTATGTATATAGCCAAATTTGTTAAGAAATGACTGGCAAATACATTCTATAACCAAAGTGACAGAGTGATTTTAGTTGATGAGAGCTGAATAAATGAAAGAAAAGTAAACAACTAGTTGTCTGTCGTGTCGTTGACGCATGTATACCACACATTGTGAGTTAATCTTTACTGTCAATCACTAATGTTAGAGCCGTCACCCTCTCTCAGATGAAAAATAATGGAAAAAAGAGGAACTGTGTGGAGTGTGTTTTGGCAGCATATCCAAGAGGATGTAAGCAGCGGGGGCTGTAGTAAATAGCTTTGAATTCAATTAAATCCTTCAAGACTCAAATACAAAGTGTTGATTTTTACAGTTATTATCTGTCAGTATTGTTACAGCCAACAAGACAATCCCAAACACACTGATACATTTATTCAGCAAGGGTGTATTAAATTGTTTAAAAAAGAAACAGTAAAGACACTTACAATGTTATAAAAGATTTCTATAATATGCTGTTCTTTTGAATTTTCTATTTATCAAATAATACTGAAAAATTTCCCAAATTTTTTTTAGTATTTCCGCCTTCCGTATTCAGCTTACGAAAAAAGCATAACTGACAGTTACGTTTGTTTCGTAAGTTGAATACGGAAGGCATAGGACATAACGTAAGCATTTTGAACTGCGAGAGGCGTTACACTTTTTCGTAAGTTGAATATGGAAGGCGGTCTGGCGGAAGCTAGATATTTTACTTTATAACTTGTTAAATATGGGTATTTTTCTTACACAAACGCATCGCTTCACTTCAGAAGGCCTTTATTAACCCTCCAGAGCCGTGTGGAGTATGTTGATGATGGATGGATGCACTTTTTTGAGCTTCAAACAAGTGGTTTCCATACACTGCCATTATAAAGCTTAGGAGCATCAGGGTGATTATTAATATAACTCTGATTGTATTCGGCTGAAAGAAGAAAGTCATGTACACCTAGGATGGCTTGAGGGTGAGTAAATCATGGAGCAATTTTCATTTTAAAGTGAACTAATCTTTTAAAAAGAATTTTTTTTTTTTTTATGTGACCTCCCTTTAAATATTTTGGTCGGTTCAAGGATAATTTTTTTACACTTTTATATCATTTATTTGAAAGAATTAGAAGAGCAGTTTCATGTCTATCCTTGTATTGTTCAACTGGTTGAAGTTGATATGGGATTTAAAAAGTAATTATTAATAAGTAACACAATACTTTTCAGAGAGAGTAATTAGTACATTAATCTAATTATAGTGAAGTTGTAATTAGTAGCTAGTAATTAATTACTTTTTTAGAGTAACTTACCCAACACTGTATATGCCGGCCGCTGCTGGTATTGTGTATATTGGGTTGTACAGACCATGCAGGGGCCCATGGGAGAAAAGGATACTCCTGTTCACGTGTCCTTTGTGTTGGGATGCGTAAATGGAAAAACTCTCAATTATTACTGAGGAGGGATCTCTTTTCAGTGGAGCAAAGCTTACAGCTTAAACAGGAGACAATCACACATTTCTCACACACACATACACACCACCCAGACAAAAGACGTATAGAATAATTCAACAGAACTATGTAGTTCTATGTAGTATTAGATCCCTGTACGCCATGCTGTTCTGGGGTTAAATCACAAAGCTTTTGTATTGAATTTGAAATGCCACATGGAATCTCACCGCCCTAGTGATTCCACAGATTGAGTCTGGAATCATGAAATATAGATACACTTTGCATAATCCCAGACCTTACATCCTAGAGTTGAGGGTGTCATATGAGGGTGAGAGCTGGGCTCTGAAGCGATCAACTGTGGCAAGATGGGACAAAGGTCAAATTCTTATGTATGAGTAAAAAATCATATCCCGTTTCATTTAAAAGTGACA
Source organism: Anabarilius grahami (assembly GCA_003731715.1). Classification (NCBI taxonomy): domain Eukaryota; kingdom Metazoa; phylum Chordata; class Actinopteri; order Cypriniformes; family Xenocyprididae; genus Anabarilius; species Anabarilius grahami. Next base: position 2,072,687 of record RJVU01057542.1, read on the forward strand.
GGAAACTACATTAGCTGCATTCATTGAGAACTGACACCATTCTATCTCTCTCTCTACCGCTTACAGACAGCTGAACTGGCTGTTTCTGTGGACAGGGTCAGGCCTCCCACTACGGACAGTCAAGACTGAGCCGAAATCGCTGACAGCACAGTACAAGTATCTGAGAGCCAGAGAACAACAGGAAACCAGGGCAATGGCTTAGTCTCCTTTTTGTGGAATTAAAATGGAAATGTATATCTGCTCCCTTTTTGCTCATTTTATTGTATTAGGCATTGATCCAACTGCACACTGATTGGAGATATGCGATGCACATCTTTATCTGTTTGTTATTTGTTACACAATGTTCTGAATCCAAAAAACAAGTTAAAAAGCAAGCTCATGCACCTAACATGAAGGTGGTACCATGGTAAGGCAATGTTTTTGGATGGAAATCTGAAAAATACACTCTGAAATACCACAAATATATTACCATAGTACATTTCCAAAAAAAAAAAAAAAA
>RJVU01057542.1:2073234-2112639 GCA_003731715.1 Anabarilius grahami
TATATAACAAATTATTTTAAAACCTAATAATATATATTATATATATAAAAGAATAATACAATATTTAAAAGAAGTCTCTTTTGCTCACCAAGGCTGCATTTATTTGATCCAAAATACAGCAAAAACATTTTGTGAAATGTATTTATACATAAATGTATATAAATGTTGTGAAATATTTTTACAGATTAATATAACTGTTTTCTATTAGAATTAGTGGTTCAACGGATCACAAAACTCACAGTTCGGATCATATCACGGTTATTAAGTCACGGATCGGATAATTTTTTCGGATCAGCATGAAAAAAAATTGGGGGTGGGGGGTAACTTTGCATTTATTACTTAGCTCACTTTAACTACTCAGATACCACAGCAGAAACTACTCGCCTAACTAATACATTATTAATGGCAAGTGAACAGACTGTAAAAAGAACAAATACTGTACACCAATTACAAGCATAGATAAATACAACATAAAGTTACAAATAAAGTATTAATTTTAGTCTACAGAAATGTAATAATTAAATGTAAAATGACACTGTTCACTGGATAAATTTAATATAGATTAATCTTTGTTAAAGCTGTTTTGTGTTATTTGATTTACATGACAGACAACAGCAAGACCCCATGCACGCACACATCTGATAGATACACATCCGAATTCTCACCTCGTTCAAATAAGACATAACCGAATGTGTTTACAAGAATACTTGCTGAGAGGGGTATTTTGACGGACATAATGCGTGTATGTGTCCATCCAAGTGCATTGAGGACGCGAAAGAGAAATCAATTTGGAGTTTGCGAGCTATTCTGAAACGTGCCTCTCTCTCTGTGCGCGCGAGCCTTGTATGTATGTGCGTCTGTGCGCACCGATAACAGCGTGGTGTGCGATACCGAATTAAATCCTCTTTTGCCTCTTCTAGCGCTAGAATGGATTTATATCTATTTAATGTGTAAACTAGCAAGACAAAAGACATGCAAATGATAACCTTTCACTCTATTGCGGTTAAACTTGCAATTGATCCGCAAATCACATCTGTGCCGAACCGTGGGGCTTGGTCCATAAGGATCACGGATCAACAACAATCCGTTTAACCACTAATTAGAATATATTTTAAAATGCAATTTATTCCTGTGATAACACAGCTGAATTTTCAGCATCATTACTCCAGTCTTCAGTGTCACATGATCCTTCAGAAATTATTCTAATATGCTGATTTGCTGCTAAAAAACATTTATTAGCCTATTATTATCAATGTTGAAAACAGGTGTGTACAATTTTCAGGATAATTTGATGAATAGAAAATTCAAAAGAACAGCATTTATCTGAAATAGACATCTTTTGTAATATTATACACTACTATTCAAGTCAAGTCAAGTCAAGTCACCTTTATTTATATAGCGCTTTTTACAATGTAGATTGTGTCAAAGCAGCTTTACAGTGATAACTGGTATATAATTTTGGCTACACAGCAGCTCTTAAAGAAAATGGTGTCAATGCAGGCAGATCAAAGCACCGTTGAATATCAAATGTCAAGTGTCCCCAACTAAGCAAGCCAAAGGCGACAGCGACAAGGAACCCAAACTCCAACAGGTGACATCAGGTGGCAAACAGGTAGCAAACAGGTGTTAAAATGGAGAGAAAAAAAAAGCCTTGGGAGAAACCAGGCCCAGTCAGGGGGCCAGTTCTCCTTTGGCGAACAGTGCTTTTTTACGATTCAGGTAGCTATCATAAGTCAGATGGGATTGCAACATTCAAAGTATTTATTCCAGTTCAATCCAGTTGAGGATCGTATTCATCACACCGTATTCAAAAGAATACTGAAAAAAAAAAATTGTACACAACTGTTTTCAACATTTATAATAATAATAACAAATTCGGCTTTGCCATCACAGGAATGAATTGCATTTAAAATATATTCAAATAGAAAATAGTTATTTTAAATTATAAAATAATTTAATAATATTTAAATATTTCAAAATATTAAAAACTGTTGCCAAACATATAACATGCTAGAAAAATAGTAATCACAGCAATAATGATGCAATCATAGACTCTTTGACTATTTACAGCGACCTCGTTTTTTTCTTCTTTTGTTTTTGGCCAGGCAGTGTATATATACACATACATACATACACAAAAAATTTACACTTACTTCACAATTATATTAATTACAATTTATTGTTTTAGCATGTTGCTATGCAATATCTAGGTTGTTCGGGGAAGTTGCTTATCAAGTCTCTATGATATTTTGATCCATGAACAGGCCTTCAATTTCGAATCTCAGGTCCGGCAGGGATTGTCGGTGAGGGGAGTGAATGTCCAGCGCTCTCCCCACCCTCAATACCACGACTGAGGTGAGGACCCTTGAGCAAGGCACCGTACCCCCAACTGCTCCCCGGGCGCCGCAGCAATGGCTGCCCACTGCTCCGGGTGTGTGTTCACGGTGTGTGTGTTCACTGCTGTGTGTGTGCACTTGGATGGGTTAAATGCAGAGCACAAATTCCGAGTATGGGTCACCATACTTGGCCACATGTCACTTCACTTCACTTCACTTCACTTCACTCCTTCATTGTAAGTCTATGGGATTCTTTCACCCGTTTTTTTTGTTTTTTTGTTTTTAAATCACCCTGGCAAAAAAATAAATAAATAAATGAAATTAAAAGTCTGATCCACTGGAATTTGACCTGCATTATTTGATGAAACAGTCATGTCTATAATATATCTAAGAACCGATAGCAAATTATATACTTAAAAGGACATGAAGTTTGCAAATGATTATCAAACTTACTCCCAGACAAATTCCATAGACAAATATGTAGTTTCCTTGGAGCTGTATGACACTCCTCCTTTCCTTATCGACATGCATCTGTACTGATAAGACTCCAACTTTATCTTGGTTTCTCTGACAACCATCTCTCCTGGTTCTCTCAGCAACATGACCACGGTCAAAATCTGTGTCACTGATTTTCAACACAAAGTCTTCTCCTTTCGCTTCCGTCTCATCTTACAGCCTGATTCTAAGACAAGCAATTGTGTCCCAACTCTCTTCTCCCACAGGGACCTTCACGGAGTACACAACTGAAAACAGAAATGCTCAAAGGCAAAACTCTCTCTGAAGCAAAAGCAAACATTTAATAAATGCACCTCCAGGGAGTTTAGAATATTTGATTTGTTTAATTAAAAAAAAACTTGCATGAAAAGGCAGGGTTATAGGCTTTCCACTTACACTTGTGTTTTTGAGCTACAGAAAGTCCTTAGAGAGATCATAGAAAATGAAAAAAACTAGAGGATGTTTATTAGCGTAACACTTACAGAGGCAAATCAAAGGGTACGTCCAACATGAAAGGGCACATGTTCCCTTGACGCAGTCCCTATTCCGCTAACGTAAAAGTTATACAGACCTGCAATGTTTTGATTAAAGTCTTGTTTTACTAAAGCAGAACATCCCACTTATGGACTTTTGGCCTCGCTCACTGCATTAGACAATGAGAATAATACCATTTTGTTGGCAGTCTAGAGCCAGCTCTTTCAACACACATAAATAACATCACAATTCCCCTGATGCTCAGCGCATGTCCTTTAATTAACTTCATGGAAGCGGTATCCTAGACAAAAAGGGCTTTGACGCATAAGAGACTGATCGTTACTTACTTATACTTGACTCTATTGAAGCAGATGTGAGCAAACCCCAATCAAAAGACAGCCAAACAAAAGGATTATGATTAATGTGATTCCTAATGTGATGTTTTAATTCTCTATGACTAATATTTGCTTGTAAAGTAAATCAATTTCTAGAACATCATCTAATACATTAAAATCAGTAAGTCTTATGAAATCTAATGGCATGTTCCATCCGTATTTTGTTTGTTTGTTTGTTTTGTTATTACTAAATAAGGCTCATAAGTCTGGTTATTTCACATGTATACAGTGTAGGGCTGCCCCCCACTAGAAAGATTTTTCTAGTAGACTATTAGTCGTTCATTTAAGCCATTAGTCGACTAATCACACGTATATATTAATTTAATTATATAATATACCGGGGGGCGGAATATATGCCTCGCGTTCAAGCGCACGCATAAAGCTTGCTGCAAAGCATTGGCAAAAGTAATGATTATGAATGTGTCTGAAAAAATAACAAGTTTATATAAGTTTATTATTATAAAATAACATTTAAATTGCTTTTTAATAAACTAGTGTTTTCTGAGTCAGTGTCAGCAGCAAAGATGAAGTTGGCGATGCTGACTCGTCATCTCCGCAGTAGTGAACGCACCTATAGAGAGAAATGCACCTTTCATATGGATTAAATAATCAGAGAGTATTTGTATTCGATTTGAATTGGTTCATTTAAAAGTAGATATTTCAAGCTTTCTATAGATATATTTCTAATGTCTGTGAGGCAAGCAGCTTATACGCTGAGTTTCGGTTCATTAATGTGACGTGCTGCTGTTCAGGGAGAACGAGACGGCAGAAAGCGTATCCTGATTGTTTTCTTTATTTTACAAAAGGACAACATTTTGTTGTTATTAGTAGACCCTTTACAGTTCGGAATGATGTTTTACTCTTATCTGTATGAGAAAAAATTATTTTAAGTTGGAAAAAATGCAAGTGATTGCGCCAGCACCTCCATGTTGTGCAGTAAAGCGCGCTATACTTTAGCTGCCTTCCACACTCCGCACGAACACTTGGATATATAATAGCGCACATTTATCTAGGTTATCACGAGCAGCCATGTAAAATTGCTACTACTTACATGTTTCAAATGTTAATTTGAGGTCAATGGATGATAGGCGAACGTTGAGATTTTCTGCCCGACATACTGTAATTGCCACAAGGACCCGCGGTTAACGATCTGACCCTCATGGACTGTGTGACTTTGCCACTTCCTGTGGAGTTTTTTGTTCTGCGACTAACCGACTACTAATAGAGTCAACTAAGCCTCTTCTAGTCGACTAACATTTAGTCGACTATTAAGGGGCAGCCCTAATACAGTGCAAATGTTGGTTATATGAGAACGTTTTTTAAGTGGCTGACCTCTTATTGACCTAGAGATTCTTAATAAGCTTGTGTTCTCATATTGACACTACATCACCTATGTCTATGCACAAAACAAAGATAGATGTGACCCACTAGTCTGGGTGACAGATAAAGAAGACAAGGGAACACAGAGTTTGCTAACAGCCAACAAATTTCTGACCTGACCCCATACTGCACAGTGACCCTTGACTAATCTGAACTTTGATCTTCTCAAAAAGGTTTTCTTGGAAACTGACTCATCATGTGACCTTATTAATTTCCGATCCCAGTTAACCTATTACACTTTCAAAACAATCTGCATAATGTTTAGGTTGTTACTTAAACATTATGAACCTACGCTGTTTTCTAAAGGACACCACACAACAACAAACATGTCACGACCAGTCTGATTTGTGAATGAACCACATGTGATTCTGACTCTTTTGGGTTGGTTCTTCTAAAGAAGATGGTTGGTTTTATTTTTTTATTTGTTTTGAATCAGTCTTCAAGTACTAACAGAATGAAATTACTCGGAATCAGAAAAACCAACATTAGCTTGTTTGAAACAGTGCCATTTGTTGGGGCAGTGTGAACATGCCTTAAGCACTGTAGGTGCACTTGTTGAAATCTGTTCCAAAACACTTCACCACACCAACAATGTTCACAAAATCACTCAGGTCAAATAACATATGTGCGATGAACTAAAATGAGACATCTTTGAGCTGTAGGATTTGAGCTTTAACAAAGTCTTCAAGTCACAGCCAGATGGCTTAGAGACGGGGTAACTCACCTTGGTGGTGTCATCATGTGACCGCTGGTAGCGTTTCCAGCGGCAGCCGTATATTCCGGTTAGACATGACAAACACAGCTGTCTCTCATAGACCTGTAATGGTTGGTGCTTCACCATGCTCCTTCAATCCAGACTCCAACCCACCTCACTATCATCCCACTGACCGCCAAAGACCCTGCAAAAAGACACACACAGAGCACTGCATAAAGCAAACCGTAGATTAGCATTAGAACCATGTGACACTTCAAATGGCTGACACATCCATAAATCATATGAGGGGAGGAGTGGAGAACTGAGAGTCTATATCCAACATTGTCACTGATCAATTCCATTCCAGGTCCTCTAAATACTGTAGATCCATAATGCTTAAAACTGACCATTACAGTTCAATTTGTGCTAATTAAAGTTGTTGAAATCTACAGTTCAAAAGTTTGGGGTCAATAAGATACATTTTATATAAGAGAAATGAATGCTTTTACTCAGCAAAAATGAATAAAAAAAAACATTTATACTGTTACAAAATATTTCAAATAAATTCTGCTCTTTTGAACTTTCTATTCATCAAAGAATCTTGAAAAAAACATGAGCCGCGTTTCCACCACAGGAACTTTCCCCAGGAACTAGGGACTTTGGGGTGGTACTCTGTGTGTTTGGACCACAGGGACCTTGGTCTAAATTAAGTTCCGTGAAAAAAATTCCCCCTAAGAAAGTCCCTGCTCATGAGGTAGTACTTTTTCAAGTTCAGGAACTTTCGGGGGTGGGACTTGGGCACTAAACATGCTGATTGGTTGACTAGATGCATTTGAGAGTGTTGAAAATGATGTAATAACGTTACTCTGTGCGTTCGCTCGACGGCTGCTGTGAGACACTTGTTTGAGACACACTGCAGTAAGATAGATCGATTTTAGAATATCATATTAAACACTGGATGGCTTGTGTTGATAAATGGCATGCAGTTCATTTTAAAACGTATTGTGTGATGGAGAAAATTCTGTATTATTGTTACTAAAAATAAAGCTGCATCTGATTATGCTATGTTAGCTACTTGACAAAATAGTGTTTTTCTCTGAGGCATGGTAAAGCATGGTACTCGCAAAAAATCAAGAAAATTATATTTAAACAAATGTGTTGAGCTATATAACAACAATTAGTTTTCTGTCTATAAATATATCAAAACAGTTGTTCCCTTGTCTATTAAAACGTCTTTGGTGTTTCCATGGTTTCTACAAAATAAAACCGGAAACCAAGGCAGACCGAGGGTTAACGCGGGTATGACGCAATTGACAGGCGACTCCTCACACGTCCCGGAGCCTTGGTTAAAATTGCAATTTTCTCACGATTTACAAATAGTTGGAAACATTTGGGATATTGTAAGTACTCAAGTGAACAAAATATATAACACTGGCCTAGTGGTTTTTGGATATTTTACTTCAAAAATATTACATATTGCACCTTTAAGCTTATGTGGAGGACAAAATCCAGCTGGAACTGGAAAGTCCTACGTGTGCAGTCCTATGTCACCGGACTAATCTTCACGCTTCTTTAGACCGCGATGGAAAAGCAGACAGCAACAGGTCTGGGGGAAAAATGTTCCTGGGATAAATTGTTCAGGGTAATTTCAGTGGAAACACAGCTATGGTTTCCACTAAAATATTAAGCAGCACAACTTTTTACATGGGTAATAATAATAATATGAAATGTTTCTTGAGCACCAAATAAACATATTAGAATGATTTCTGAAAGGTCATGTAATACTGAAGACTGGAGTAATGATGCTGAAAATTTAGCTTTGCCATCACAGGAATAAACTGCATTTGATATTATAAAATGCAGTTAAGAAAGCTGTCATTTTAAATTGTAATAATATTTCACAATATTACTGTTTTTACTGCATGTTTGACTGTGGATCTATCTGTAGTGGACCGTCAACCGCTCTCGCGTTCATGTGTGTCAGGCACCAGATCGGCCCCATGCCCATAGTAATCATCACTGAATTACCCAAGAGAATAAATTCACATTCTTGCAGCTTCAGCCCAGAGATTTTCCACTGCTTATCGGTCTCTGAGAGCGAGGTACTAAGCCTCTGAATCCTTATCAGGGAAGCCTGTGAGGCACTGGCATCAGCCAAAACACTGTCATCTAATGAGACAGCTTTTTCATTTACACAAATCCAAGCATTTCGGAAATGCTGACAGAGAAGTACTTTCCAATGTTGTTCATTTTGGGATCTCAGCTACAAATCTGTTAAAATGGTTTATGTTTAAGAAACTATGTTTACAGTACCCTTCAATAGTTTGGGGTCAGTAAGACTTTTAATGTTTTTTAAAGAAATTAATCATTTTATTCAGCAAATATGCAAAATGCTTTCTTACTTAGTATTTTTGTCTTGTTTCCGGTCAAAATATCAAAAGATTCCTAAATCAAGATGCATTTACTTGAGTAAAATGACATAAGATATTATGTCTTGTTTTCTGGGGAAATAAATCAAAATTAAGTGAGTTTTTGCTTAAAACAAGCAAAATTATCTGCCAATGGGGTAAGAAAAAAAATCTTAATTCAAACAGAAACAAAATTATTTTTCTTACCCCATTGGCAGACAATTTTGCTTGTTTTAAGCAAAAACTCACTTAATTTTTCCCATAAAACAAGACATAATATCTTATAAGAATTTTACTACTTTAGTAAATACATATTGATTTAAGATTATTTATAGATATTTGAACTGGAAACAAGACAAAAAATACTAAGAAAAGCATTTTTTGCAGTGTAGAGACTTTTACACTGTTAAAAATGTTCTATTTAAAAAAATGCTGTTCTTTTTAACTTTTTTCAACAAAGAATTTTGAAAAATATCACGTTTCCACAAAAATATTAAGCAGCGCAACTCTTTTCAACATTGATAATAATGTTTCCTATGACTAAAATCAGTGTATTAGAATGATTTCTTAAGAATCATGTGACTATGAAGACTGGATTAATGGCTGCTAAAAATTCAGCTTTGCCATCACAGGAATAAATTACAATTTAAAATGTATTAAAATATAAATTGTAACATTTCACAACATTACTGTTTTTACTGTATTCTTGATCAAATAAATGCAGCCTTGGTGAGCAAAAGAGATATAAAAGTCTTAACAACCCCAAACTTTTGAAAATTTTAACAGTACTGCACATTTTCAGAAAGAGAAATGAAAACATGTTTGAGTTGAAAAATATGACACCTCCTCTGCTTATCTGCTAAATGATTCATTGTGAAGTTCACCCAAACAGTAATCAGGGACACCAGGCAGAGAATAGAGACCACCAGCAGCCTTTCATGCATTGCATTGGTGGGAGGCGTATCCGGTAATTAGAGGACCCAACAGAGCAATGGGAGTTAGTTGCGTCAGTAAGATCTCATGTGAATGTGCATGAACGCTCAACCCGCTTCAGAAATAATGAAAATGCACACAGAAAATGATAGCAAACACTTTTCTAATAGGTTACCTGAACATTACAGGAAACATTAGAGGACACTTCCCCTCATTTTGACAGTTATGAACCTGCAATGTGTTACAAAGAAGGGGCATTGCTATTGTACTAGCATTAGTTAATCTGCTTTAGCAAAAACAATTCATGTCCTTGGAGTTAAATATGTAATATTATATTAAAAAGCTCAGCTTGTACAAGGCAGACTGAAATATGCTTTTTAAAGGGTGTGTTATATGGCAAAAATAACTTCTTTCATAACCAAAATGAGCTTTTTTTGAGCTCTCTATCCATTAGACCACGAGGGCAGTCGTGGTCTAATGGATAGAGAGTCGGACTTGTAACCCAAAGGTCATGGGTTCGAGTCTCAGGTCCGGCAGGGATTGTCGGTGAGGGGAGTGAATGTCCAGCGCTCTCCCCACCCTCAATACCACGACTGAGGTGAGACCCTTGAGCAAGGCACCGTACCCCCAACTGCTCCCCGGGCGCCGCAGCAATGGCTGCCCACTGCTCCGTGTGTGTGTTCACGGTGTGTGTGTTCACTGCTGTGTGTGTGCACTTGGATGGGTTAAATGCAGAGCACAAATTCCGAGTATGGGTCACCTTACTTGGCCACATGTCACTTCCCTTCACTTCACTTCTAATGCTTGTCTCATGTTCATTACTGTAAATTGTAATGAACAGTGTTAGTTAATTGTAAAGAAAGCAATTATTCTTGCACTCCCATGCAGAGAAGAGAATCCATTTTGGATAACTGCTGAATAATTAAGCATCTTGTGTATTTACTGCTGGGTGTGTGAAAAATTTAGAAGGGGAATGGTAATCTAACAGGTGGGATAATTATATAGGATTAATTTGATCTGGTCATGCCAGACATGGCTGAAAGGCTTTTTACATCAACATTTTACATGTTTAATATTTGCGTGCGAGGATACATCTAGAATGAACCAATATATACTAAATAAGAATTAATCATCATCATTCATCATCCAGGAATTAGATTGCTCAATAAATTAGCATGGAGGTTAAAATAATTAGGATTAGTCACTGTTGTTCTGAACTGGAGATGAAATGCAGCCGTCAGCTGTTCTGTGTTTCAACAGAACCCTCAGAAAGTGAAAACAGGCTATTACACAACACCAGTGAAGTCACATTGCAGCGCAAAACTCTGCTGTCTCTTTATATCAACTTTCTGCCAGGTCACCAGTTCACTTAATTATCAGGTAAAAGGGAGAAGGTAAACACTTGGGAAGAACCAATGATTCACTTTTAGACATTGTCTCTCTATGAAGTCTACCATATTTCCCGGAAGCTGCGTCTGATTATAAATTGTACCAAGTAAAAAATGCATATTTAAGGGGGAAAGATAACACAGATAAGTTGCATTCTATGCTTTGGAATATGTCACAGCACATTTAAGATGATTAAAAATGATATTCCTGAAAAATACGGTATGTATGATGTCACCCCAACAGCACTAATGATGTCAGTATAAAATGTTTGAGTAAGGGACAAAGTCACACACCCAGCTTACTCATAATCCTCATATATATATAGCCTTTATATTCTTTTAGAACTGAGTCAGAAAGAAATAGACTGTGGAAAAAATAAAAATTTCATAAACACTTTTGCTGATGGCTGATTTGTTTAGATTTGCCCTCTAACTGATATTTTCAAGACCGTCATTCTTGCAATTTCAACAGAATTTCATCTGCGTCAGCCAGCTAAATAATTTTAGCATAATGACATGTTGAAATCAACAGAATTCACATCAGCAATGTTCAATACATCACAGAAAACCAAATGTTTACTTGTGCAACATAAAAATACACCCAAAGAACGTAAGCAAGAGTCAGTTTCTGTCAACTGGCACGAAACTCTCATCATCGGGCAATCAGCCCTGAAACCTCTAGTTGACTCTTGCGCCATATTTTTAGGGCTCTGTCATGGGTGAGAGAGTTTAGGAACAATATTCTCCTTTTCTGCTGCTTCATTTCCTATTGCCAGAAAACAGTGAAAAACTGCCTCCATTAAGGGAAATGGTTCAGCAGTTTGAATCTCAGATTAGAGTTAGAAGGGAAAGCTTGAGGTAAAAGGAACCTCCCATGGCAAAAAAGAGCCAGTATACCATTGACAGTCTCAAGAGCCTTAAGGTACGGCCACATTAGTGAAACTTTGGCAAAATTTAGTGGCAAAAAAGGGCCATTGTTTATTGTCAATAGTGTGGTAATTTATGAAGCACAGCTTACAGAAAAGTCACTTTCAAGCAGCTTTTTGTCGGTCAGTGAGGCAAATCCATGAACATGAACCCGTTGTAAAGTCTGCATAAGGAACTTTTTCCCCCGATGCAAAATTCCCAATCATGACGATTCCTATTAAAATGACTGGATTTTGTCTGCGAAAGTTCCCGAACAACAGTAAATGTGACCGCACTGTAGCATATTGCACACGTATCAGGATAATCATTAAACTTTGGAATGTTCAGAACGCTTTTAGCTTGCTGGACTGGGTTGTGAAGTCTCATCTCGGCTCCGGCCGGTCTGACACTCTGACACCTTTATTACCCTTCGAGGTAAAACAAAGGGCCCAATTTACTAGCTCTTGGGACATCAAAGGGCCCCCCCATGTGGACTACGGGCCAGATCCACATTCCAACACACACACAGGCACACACAAAAACACACAAACATACATTATTGACTGTATATGTTAAATATAACTATGCCAAGTCACATCCATGTATGCACCCATCATGTATCTCAAGTGTGTGCACGTTTCCTAATGTTTAGACTTAGTAAATAACTGTAGTTGAGTTAGTTTTAGTTTTAATGATGGAATTTTGTTTGTAAACCATAACTTCTTTTATATGCCTTTCTGATCTATCAAGTTTGATCTCTCCGTAAAGCTCCGGACTCGAGCTATTCACTGAAGTATGTCACATAGCTGACAAATGCATTTTTCTATGTGTGTAATGATATGGTGAAGGAAATACTCCATCTCGGAATCCGATCTGATAGCCATCAGTATGCAAATTCAGCGAGGAGACCAAACAAAGGAGCTTTGCCCGCCAAATAGTGCTGCGCATCTATTGGCCGTTACAACTCAGGAGGTGTGTTAGCTTGGTTTTCCATAAAAACAACGACACACAATTTTTCAGTGTGTTCTCCCGATTGTCTCTCGTCTACCTCGTGCACGTCCCTCCCGGACGTCTCCGGACCACGCGCTTCCATCGCGCTCATCTTCGGGACCACCATCTTCCAGCGAAACTAACTTTCAAGTCCTCAGTTCAAACTTTCCCACGGAACGGAAGGAGCCAACGAACTGCACTAGCGCTAAACTGAAATTCGACACGCAAAACCAATGCAAGTATATTGCCGTTTCTCAATCATTAGAGGATGAAACTGATTTCTGTGCTGGCTTTCGAGGACTGTTAGATTTTGCTATCTGCCTTCTCTCTCTTTCTTTCCTTTCCTGTCTCTACGTTCCCTTTTTGTATATATGTGTATATTATGTATTTAGACGTATAACCTCTGTAGTCGTAGTTTGCATATATTAAACACGTTATTCACGCTCGATTGTTCTGTTTGTTCTTTCAACCGAAGACCAAGTCACTTTAACGTTTTCGATCACTTTATGCTTTGATGCTATGATAGGAATTTATTCTTGTGGCCAAAAGAATAAATCCATTTTAATATTCTATGAGGAGCTTAGTTTGCTGGACAAACGAACAGTTCCTCTAAATAATTATTAAACCAGAACTAATCATATACATAATTGATTATAATTCGTTGTAATTAATTAACCATATATGTTTAATTCCCCTTTGGGTCGGTATGTGCATAATTATTCATAAAACTTTATGAATTATTATATTCATATTCCACCCATAAATTGATTAATAACTGTACGAACCGCTACTTCGTTACATATTATTTGGTGGAGAATGCGGGCACGTTTTAAACTTGGTTTTTGGTAGACGAGCAATGTAGAATAATTTGTGTGTGATTTTAATGTATACGTATGCGCGCTTTATTCAGTGAGAAGACGCACGCGTCCTCCTCACTTTGAAGATACGTTAACAAGCTGCTTTGTGTCTAAAAACACGGTAGTAAATTGTTGAACGTGAAATAATACTGCAGTCCATTAATATTCAGACTCGTATGCAAGAGGGCGACAGTCTTTTGCAATGCAGTTTTAATATTAATTTCCGCTTGAATAAACGAATTGAATCGTATTCAGCGAGTTTAGAGAGTGTAGCGAGATTCCTACTCCTCTTAAAGGCCTTATTATTATTTACCGCTATTTAAATCTGAATTACATGTGTCGTCCAATAATTCACAATAGTGTGTTTGCTCCTGGGTGACGTCACTGGCCTAGCTACCCAAAACACGTGACCCTTACAGATCTAAGCGGAAAACAGTTTATCTGATTTATCGATTGGTGTGTAATAATTTGGAGCCGTTCACAACCTGATCCCACGTGACCCGTAACAGCAGTAGAAAGGCAAAACAGAACAGAACAGGATGGATGCAATCGCATGAAATAGAACAGTAGGCAAGGAGAAAGGAGTAGAACTAGGATATCAATAAAACAAACAAGAAGGCTAGGGGGAATTAAGTGAAACTCAAGCTCCCTATCACTGCTGGGTTTATGACGGGGCCGGGCGAGGGCACTGCTGAGTCATAAAACCTATACGGATAGTATGGCTTAAAAGTAAAAGAGTTGGCTAGCACTTAGAGGATCAAAGAATATGTAATATGCTGTGGTTTTTACTAAGGGAAGGGGTCGTATATTGTTACTCTAAACCTGGGGTGAATTGCGAGTGCCCAGATGAGAACTCAATGAAGGGGCCGCCTCTCCTAGACGTTCCCACACCGACTGCGGTGTTCGCAGACGCTCTGCCCCCCTTATACCACGACGCAACCTCTCAAACAGGGACCTTCAGCACGATTGCGCTTTCAGGTGAGGTTGTTCCAGTGAGTTCCAGTGAGTGGAGTTGCCTGGTCTGGCGAATCTTGCATCGTAGCTGTGCGTGAATCGCAGGACGTTACTGGCCTCATACCACGGGCAGCACGCAGAGACCCCAGCAGGTTGGGTGCGTCAGGTGCAGGGAGGCAACGAGTCCAGTTGGGTACCCAAGGCAATTTTGTTTAATTTCCCTGTTTCTGCTCGACAGAACCGCCCTTTTGAGTAACTGCCTGCGGAGTCAGACTCGGGGGTCGGGAAAGATTCAATTTTGACCTGCCAACTGGCCGTTGGCGTTAATACCTCACCTGAAAGCGCAATCGTGCTGAAGGTCCCTGTTTGAGAGGTTGCGTCGTGGTATAAGGGGGGCAGAGCGTCTGCGAACACCGCAGTCGGTGTGGGAACGTCTAGGAGAGGCGGCCCCTTCATTGAGTTCTCATCTGGGCACTCGCAATTCACCCCAGGTTTAGAGTAACAATATACGACCCCTTCCCTTAGTAAAAACCACAGAATATTACATATTCTTTGATCCTCTAAGTGCTAGCCAACTCTTTTACTTTTAAGCCATACTATCCGTATAGGTTTTATGACTCAGCAGTGCCCTCGCCCGGCCCCGTCATAAACCCAGCAGTGATAGGGAGCTTGAGTTTCACTTAATTCCCCCTAGCCTTCTTGTTTGTTTTATTGATATCCTAGTTCTACTCCTTTCTCCTTGCCTACTGTTCTATTTCATGCGATTGCATCCATCCTGTTCTGTTCTGTTTTGCCTTTCTACTGTGTTTGTTTCTTTCAGTTCATGCAAAGCAGAGCCTGTGAGAGCCATCACGGAAAACTGAATAATAGATAGACGACCGAGCAGCGAGAGTCATCAAAGGACTCTTAGAACTACCGCCTGTCAATCTTTATTTAAATCCGGCACTCACCCACACAAATTGACCCACGTGGTCCCTTTGGCTATCGACAATTAAGTGTCTAGCCTACATTCCACTAACTGTCTGCACAGTTAACGGGAATCAAACCAAAGAATTATATAATCATGCATTATTATAAGTCGTTAGTGCTGCGCGCGCTTGCATTGGTTCTGTTTGTGCTGTTTTTCTCTCGCCAACAGCAAGCCAACGTGTCCAAACCAGCCAGCCCCGGCAACCACTGGGACCGACTCAAGACCTGGTTGGGCTCCCTGACCAGCACATTCCTGCCCAACGATGCTGTGGATCCCCAGCACCTAAGCAACGAGCAGCTGGACGACAACCTGAATCGACTGATGGCCCACGATCTGACGCCGAGCTACAAAGAATGGGCAAAAGTCATCCGAGCCATCACCCACAACCTCAAGCTCCAAGCAGAGGATGCCTGGAGGAATCAGGCCCAGATTCAACGTCACCACGATCAGCGACTCGTCGAGACCCAGGACCAGCGTTGGACAGCGGATGAATCCAAACACGAGCTGCAAAGACTTCAAAAAGCCCTTGCAGAGAACTGTTGGAAAAGGTATCCAGAGAAGAACTGACTGGAAAACTCCAACACAGCGAAGCTCTCCTAGCCAAAGCAGAGACTGAGCTGAAAGACAGACACACCAAAGCCATGACCTGTGAAAATCAGTGTAAACAGGCCCAGAAAGGAGTTATGGCGCCGAAACAACAAAGAGACTATGTGAATGAACTTGACACTGGTTACAGAGTACTGAAAAGTGGCCTGGGGGGGGAAACACACATCACTGAGTTTCCCCTAACCAGTCAAGAAGCCCTAATTCCAAAGGGGATTAAAAGTCCACTGCCCAAAACATCCAACTGCCAGAACCTGCGACAGGCTCTGATCCAAAGGCTTTCTGACCCTGCATCAGATCAAGGGCTCCCAGCTACCATGGACCTTAAACGAAGCAGACTGAAAAACCCACAAGCTTACTGCAACCGACTGCGAAGGGCCTACTTCAGAGCACGTAACCAGCCAGCAATGGAGGAAGACTTCATCTTCAAAACTCAGTCTCTTCAAGAACTGCACCCTGCGGTGAGTGATCATCTGGCAGCCTTGGCCTGCCCACACAGTATGTCTACTCAGCAGCTGCGAGACTCGCTACCCTGCACACTTCAACTCACCATAGACTTTAACTCCTTCTGCTCCAAGGTCATCACAGACTCACAGCTGAATTGTGTAACTACAACAGACATTATTCTCACACTGTGGGCAGACAACTCAGCCTTCAGCCACACGCTGTTAAGTGCTCTCATTGAAGGAACACCGGACCTCCCATTTGTCAACAAGCACACACGCTTCCCATTGGACTTTCGTCTGTCAACCATGACGACTGCCAAGGACACCTGCCTTTTGAACTTGAAATGGAATGACCTGCTTCTAACCCAACACGTCCTGGTCCTTCCGGACCTCCTGACGCACTCTAAAGCTCATATGGACATTGCTAATGACACTACAGCCCCATGTTGTTCCTGTCAACACTGCCAACTTCCTGTCAGGCCAGACCTTCCAAGAGGTCTGCATCCTGGTACCACCTCACACCAAAGGGGGCGCTGTTTGGCTCCACATACAGGAAACTGTAGTAGTACCACCTTACACCAAAGGGGGTGCTGTTTGGCTCCACATACAATGTGGTCAAACCCTGAACCACATGCTGGGCTCCCTCACACTTTCACCTAAAGGCGTGGAAAATGAACTCTCTCCAAAAGCAACACCCCTCACTGAAGTGTCATCCTGTGTAGCTCACAGTTGGCTCAACGACTGCATGGCCACAGACACCAGCAGTCCCAAAGCCTGTCAGCTGGGATGGATATTGAACCACAACCTCCATGACTTTGAACTCAGGTTAACAGTCATCAGCTCAATACCAGATGCAATGGTCCCAGAAGGAAGCTTGCACAACACAAGTTTCACAGCATCCTTCAAGAGCATCTCCATCACTTCCATCAAACTGGTACCCACAGAACAGGTGCGCAGAACGGAGCTGATGGAGGACCAACACCTTGCTGTACCCACAGTCGCTAACCAGCCTGCCTGTGAAACGCAGGAAAGTGCTGCACGTCTGATAGCCAATCTGACAGCCGACACCACAACGGAGGAGCCACTCCCAAGGTTTGAGTCTAAAGGCCAACAGAGTCAGAAAGATGCAAATGCCCTAAAGAATGATGCAGACTGTCAAAAACTCCGACAGGTCTTGAACAAATTCAAAGTGACATTTGCCAAATCCTTGTTAGACTGTGGTCGCACTAAACTTCACCAGGTGCATAGTGCAACACACCCAAACGCTCCTCCCACCTCTGCAGGCAATACAAAAGTCACATCGCCTCACATGAACCAGCGCAGGAGATTGTTCGTTCAATGGAAGAAAAAGGTGTTATCTGCCCATGCAACAGCACCTATTCAGTCCCCATCTGGCCCATTGCCAAACCAGACAGCAAGTGGCGACCCACCGTCGACTTCAGGAAGTTGAACCAGCAAAAGCTACTGTCACGACATGCCAGATATCACAAGTCTGCAAAAGGAAGAGATTTAGCCGCCTGCCAAAACTGCTACAACAGCACACCAGCATTGACACTTGAGATAAAGGTATCCCAACAACAGCAACAAACCCGTCACAGGTACCTCAAAGAGAATGCGTGCCAAGGAATGCCCACGGCCTACGTCGATGGACGTTTCTGCATCCTTGAGGGCATCCTACAGGCAAGTGCAGGGGTACGATGGTTAAACAACCAACCCTGCCAACCACAGAACATCAGGTGGGGTCCCAAGTCATGTCAGTATGGTGAAGCAGCAGCTACCCTCATAACCCTTCAAGTCTCCTCAGCCCATAACATCAGAGAACTCCTGTGCACAGACTCACACTATACCAGACCTCGTTTCACAGGCCACCTTCTGGGCTGGAAACAAACTGGTTTCAAGACTGAATGCAACAAGCAGATGAAACATCAACACCTGTTCCAGACACGTTATCACCTCACCCAAACACACGACATGATCGTTTACTGGGAAAAGGTGAAAAGACGCTCAAAGCAACCAGAACGTGACAAAGGCATGAACGACCAAACTAATGCCCTTGCCAAGACTGGCACGCGGCATAACAATCTATGGTCAAACCCACCCCATTCACCCACCCTTAGTGTGGCAGCAACAACCCGTGGCCAGCGTAATGTTCCTGCAACAAATCCTGCCTTACTGCCACTGCCACTGACAACTAAACTTTCCAACACTTCCATACGAACTGTTTTGCACCTCCACTCAAACCCCTCCTTCCTCCCGATCACAGCATCTGGTCCCACGGCGGCCCCTAGCCACAAACGGCTGCATGGCATCAACCACATGCTGCGTGTGGGACTGAACATCCTCAAACATGTCCCTGATGACCTCACAACGCCAAAGCTTGTAATATCACAGGGCCAAAAGGGGGGTAAACTGATATATGCCCACGACACATCATGTGCCAAACACCATGGTACCAGAACCACGGATGAGACATTAAAACAAGTGGCACACTGGCCCAGCATGCAGCAAGATGTGGCAGAGTATGTCAGAGGATGTCAAGTTTGCTGTCAAGTCCAGACTGCAAACGCAAATCACAGAGCTCCACTGCAACACAGAGGAGTCACGTTTCCATGGTCAGTCAACCAGAAAGACTGGACTGTACAATTTCCTTTGATGCTCATGGCCATCACAGACACCAGGCAGGGACCAACTCGGGTGTCCCCCACTGAACTAGTGACAGCATGGCAGGTGACACTGCCATTGCACCTGTACCAACCAGGAGAATCGAGTCTCATCACAGCCTACTCCACTCATCAGCATCTCAACAAGCTCCGCCTACAGCTGAGAGAACAACTCGCAACACATAGCCAAACCCTGCAAACCATCTGCAAATACTGGAAAGGTATTGTGGTGGTTCCCTGTACTCACAGTTTCCTGCTGATCCAAATGGTGAACTCAATGAAGCAGCTGTTTACAGTCTTCCAAAATGACTTTGCCCAAAATCAGCTGGTTATGGCTCTGATGACAGACCTGCTGCGAGAAGTTAGTTTCTCTATGGACAGAGTGGCTATGAATAGGATTCCTCAGTATCCTATGCAAACTGTGCTGGACTTTGCTACTGGCAGACCCACCAAGACTGTTCCAGCCCACCTCGCTGACTCTCTGGGTGCGGCCATCCCACTGCACGTCGACCCTGAGCAGAATGAGGTAGCTGTCTGTGGCGACCAGGGCGGGCGAGAGCCGTGAGAGAACGGCGCGAGGCCGGTGGCGCGAGAGATAATGAGCTCCACCTGGGAGGCGCGCCGGCCTCGAGTCTCTCACGGAGGAGCTCCGGGAGCATAAAAGGAGGAGCGACGACAGTGAAGGACGAGAGAGGACCAGGCCTGGACTTTATTTTATGTTTTATTATGTTTGTGTGGCCGGCAGACGTCCGCGAGGGTCTGCCGGCATTACTTTCGTTTTGTATTTGTTTATTTTGAGATTAAAGTTTGTGTTGAACGTTCGCCGGTTCCCACCTCCTTCTTCCCATATTTACGAACTGTGTTACATTGGTGCCGAAACCCGGGAGGAAGGAGGGACATGCTGTCTGAGAGCCCTCGCGGCGTTCCCTCACGGCTCTCGCCCGCCCTGCTCGTCACACTGTCCTTTTCAATCTACCCAGCGGTGAACCAGATAACATCTCCAGACCCAAGGACAAAGTCAATGTCAGGTGGCGGCAAAGTAACCTCCATCCCAAGATACATACCTCAGATGCGGTAGTCTACCACTACAGCAACCCACGGCTGTACCTGGCTCCCCATTTGAGCAGGTGCATTTTGACCAAAGACATTCACTACCTCGGCTCTAACAAGCCTTCCCTCAGAAACCACACTGAAGGAATGGGCCGGTTGCAGCCCATGACCAGCGACACGCGCTGCCCTGCCGAGGCCAAGCCTCGCACCCAAGTCATCGGAACACAAGCCAAGATTGTGAGTGATCAACTGCTCGAGTTAGTTTTAGTTTTAATGATGGAATTTTGTTTGTAAACCATAACTTCTTTTATATGCCTTTCTGATCTATCGAGTTTGATCTCTCCGTAAAGCTCCGGACTCGAGCTATTCACTGAAGTATGTCACATAGCTGACAAATGCATTTTTCTATGCGTGTAATGATATGGTGAAGGAAATACTCCATCTCGGAATCCGATCTGATAGCCATCAGTATGCAAATTCAGCGAGGTGACCAAACAAAGGAGCTTTGCCCGCCAAATAGTGCTGCGCATCTTTTGGCCGTTACAACTCAGGAGGTGTGTTAGCTTGGTTTTCCATAAAAACAACGACACACAATTTTTCAGTGTGTTCTCCCGATTGTCTCTCGTCTACCTCGTGCACGTCCCTCCCGGACGTCTCCGGACCACGCGCTTCCATCGTGCTCATCTTCGGGACCACCATCTTCCAGCGAAACTAACTTTCAAGTCCTCAGTTCAAACTTTCCCGCGGAACGGAAGGAGCCAACTAACTGCACCAGCGCTAAACTGAAATTCGACACGCAAAACCAATGCAGTATATTGCCGTTTCTCAATCATTAGATGATGAAACTGATTTCTGTGCTGGCTTTCGAGGACTGTTAGATTTTGCTATCTGCCTTCTCTCTCTTTCTTTCCTTTCCTGTCTCTACGTTCCCTTTTTGTATATATGTGTATATTATGTATTTAGACATATAACCTCTGTAGTCGTAGTTTGCATATATTAAACACGTTATTCACGCTCGATTGTTCTGTTTGTTCTTTCAACCGAAGACCAAGTCACTTTAACGTTTTCGATCACTTTATGCTTTGATGCTATGATAGGAATTTATTCTTGTGGCCAAAAGAATAAATCCATTTTAATATTCTATGAGGAGCTTAGTTTGCTGGACAAACGAACAGTTCCTCTAAATAATTATTAAACCAGAACTAATCATATACATAATTGATTATAATTCGTTGTATTTAATTAACCATATATGTTTAATTCCCCCTTGGGTCGGTATGTGCATAATAATTATTCATAAATCTTTATGAATTATTATATTCATATTCCACCCATAAATTGATTAATAACTGTACGAACCGCTACTTCGTTACAGCACCTTTAGGAAGAAATGTCCACCACTGTGAGTCAGTCTACTATATCTTAAACATGTTTGTTTACTATATAATTAGGTCAAAGTACTGGTTATACTAAGCAAAAGTCAAGCAGGATAAACTATTTACAGCCTGGTGACAAACTAATCAAGACCCTGAGTTAAATTTAAGATATCACTGTATCACAGTCGATTTGGTGAGGCATTCAAAGTAACCGCAGGCAATCGAGGGCTCCTCAAACTGATGCGCAACAAATTACCATCATTGGTCCTCGACAAGTGAAGAGACAATTGCAGAAAATGATAACAATCACCTCTTTGCCTTAGGGAATGGTTGAAGATATTTCATTTTTATAAAGGGTAAGATGTCACATCTGATCGATTTGCAGGACAAAGCTGTTTCATTTTTCCACAGGAGGAGACAAATTGCTTTCTTAAGCTTTTCTTCATGTGTATCAGGTAAATTATTTTTTAAGAAGCAATTTGTTCCAGTTCAGATGTTCAGAGTAACCGATGTTTAAAGGGAATATTTTGTGCTACTTAATATCCACAGACACCATTTGTGTCTAACTGTTCCTACAGAAAATAACACTGATTGGCATTAGGATTCAGTTTGAAAACAGTAACAAAAAACAGTTACACTAGGCTGGCATCTAACTAGCTCGAAATCATGTGTCTAGTCTAAAACATGTTGTTTTTACTAAATGGAGGGGTGGTGTTGAAGTGATGATACAGGCTCTGCCATGGCCTGACTCATATTAGCAGGTTGTTTATGTCTGAATCCCTCCTAAATGGAAGCGTTCCAATGCTGTGTCAGCAGCCCCCCTACTCGCTCTCTCTATAACAACTAAAAGATATTCCAGTCACCATCTGTTTGCGCAAAACTGCCAAATACCTTGCACAAAGCCTGAGTTAATATACTCCCTTACAACGAGGGAGTGAATGTAACCTCACAGATTAGATGCTCACAGCCCCTTTTTAAAACACTTCAGGCTGGAATTTACAAAGACCACAAACAGTTTGGACTTGACCTCTTCCATAGCCCACCTAAATAAACACAGACAGGGTCTGAGTGGCGGAAGACCAGCAGAGCTGCTGCGGCTGGAGGTGAAATAATATTTGGGGTGGTGGAGGTTGTTTCTTAGAATATTGATTGAGAAATTGAGCCAATTGATAGTTTTCACGTGACGTTACGCTCTGAGGGGAACACCCAGGTCAACAAATCCTTGATTAGTGTTAAACTTTTCTTAATTTAATCCTTATTGGTGCAACCCACCCTGGTGTTTTTCACATTAGCTTTTACAAGGCTGTTTTGGCTGCCAAGGCTCCGCGACAGAAAACTATGAATTGAACAAACCGAAAAGTATGCATACAACTTTTGTGGTTGTGCAATGTATGCTACTTTTGCCTATCAAAAAGTTTTATTCTGCTTTGACTTTTATAACAACTTTATTTCTCAAGGACTAATAGATAAACTTCCCTCAAGAGATTGGAATTCATCCAGTATAGTTTAGTCTCCAAACACATATTAAGACCAAGAGCAACTTCAGGAAATAAAAAAAATAAATAAAAAAAGCAAGATAAATCAAGAATGTATGCAGGACATTAAACCTGTGTAACACGTTAAACCATTTTAAACCACCACAACCACCATAACTGGCTCCCAACGTATTTTTGTGAATTAAGGAAATGGTGACCAAAAAAGGCTAAGTTCACACTGTGAGCCTTAATGATTTCCATTTTTTTAAACTGTAGATAGTGTGTAATGTTGCTGTTTGAGCATAAACAACATCTGCAAAGTTACAATGCTCAAAGGTCAATGCAAAAGGAGATATTTTCTTTTAGAGAAATTGCTTTTTAAGGAATACAACAAACGGCTGGTAGAGACTACAACAAGCTTCTTCCCGGGTTAGTGACATCACTAACCATAAAATTTACATAAACCCTGCCCCAGAGAACACGCAACAAAGGGGGTAAGGCCATGTTGGGCTGCTTTAGAGAAGAGGAAGAGTTGTTGTACAAGAGTGTTGTTACCATCCCGTCATTTTACGTCGGACTACTTCACAAATTAGGGTAAATTCAAAGCTGGATTTGCACAAAAGATTAACATGACGACATATGCTAGTCGATGAGTTGAATCAAATCTACAGCAACTACATAAATGTATCCACTAACCATTCAGAAACATCCTAGGGCTGGACGATTAATCGAAAAGTAATCGAAACCGAAATTCAGAACCTATAACCGACATAATTTTCCCATGTCGGTTATTCCGTTTTTTTAATCCTTTTAATACTTTCCCCTTAAACATACAATTTTAGACCCTTGGATGTGTATTATTATATTGAGCTACTGCGCTAATACATTGTCACACGAACACTCATACAGACAGTAGCTGCACATCACGTGAAGATCGCGCACAGAGAGAGGAACGCAAAAACTAGTTGTCAACGCTGTCCTGTGATTTATTAGTAAAGTAGGTTAGAAATGCAAAACTTATACTAGTGCTGGACGGCTTGACCAAAAATCTGTATTACTTTTTTTTTTAAGATTCTGGCAGTTTCACGGTATATCACTGTTATATATATATATATATATATTATATAATTAAATAAAAAATATTAATAAGTAGGCTACATTTTTACTGTGCAATTTCTGTAGTTTGTGTTTTAATAAACAGTGTTTTTATTATGATTATTATTATTATCTCTATTAATCGAAGTACACTCGATTGTACAATAGTATATTTCTGTTATTTCAAGTTATACTGAACTTTTATTTTGACAGTCGTGAAGACGTTTGACTTACTGTGTATGATACGACAAATGTCGATAGTTTTCTCAAATTAAACAATGAAATGTTCATAAAGTGACTCTAAGAGCAGCTCTGCAGATAAAGTGATTTCATTTGTGTTTTCTGCATCGCTGAAATCATATGGCTCTGCATGGTATTTGCAGTATTAAAGTGAGTTAGTTTTGTGAGTTATTTATTGTTGTGTTATAAAGTTGTTTCCATTAGTGTAAGAAGGGTATGCAGCTAATAGAAGTCCGCTCTACACTCTACATAGCGCTTCATGGCCATTGAATAGATACAGCAGCTGTTTCAGCTACGCACCGGTATGGCGGTTTTTTAAAAATACATATCCGTCTCGAAATTGAAACCGGTATACCATATGAACCGGTATACCGCCCTGCACTAACTTATAGCATATACAGCGGGTACGGAAAGTATTCAGACCCCCTTAAATTTTTCACTCTTTGTTATATTGCAGCCATTTGCTAAAATCATTTAAGTTCTTTTTTTTTTCTCATTAATGTACACACAGCACCCCATATTGACAGAAAAACACAGAATTGTTGACATTTTTGCAGATTTATTAAAAAAGAAAAACTGAAATATCACATGGTCCTAAGTATTCAGACCCTTTGCTCAGTATTTAGTAGAAGCACCCTTTTGATCTAATACAGCCATGAGTCTTTTTGGGAAAGATGCAACAAGTTTTTCACACCTGGATTTGGGGATCCTCTGCCATTCCTCCTTGCAGATCCTCTCCAGTTCTGTCAGGTTGGATGGTAAACGTTGGTGGACAGCCATTTTTAGGTCTCTCCAGAGATGCTCAATTGGGTTTAAGTCAGGGCTCTGGCTGGGCCATTCAAGAACAGTCACGGAGTTGTTGTGAAGCCACTCCTTCGTTATTTTAGCTGTGTGCTTAGGGTCATTGTCTTGTTGGAAGGTAAACCTTCGGCCCAGTCTGAGGTCCTGAGCACTCTGGAGAAGGTTTTCGTCCAGGATATCCCTGTACTTGGCCGCATTCATCTTTCCCTCGATTGCAACCAGTCGTCCTGTCCCTGCAGCTGAAAAACACCCCCACAGCATGATGCTGCCACCACCATGCTTCACTGTTGGGACTGTATTGGACAGGTGATGAGCAGTGCCTGGTTTTCTCCACACATACCGCTTAGAATTAAGGCCAAAAAGTTCTATCTTGGTCTCATCAGACCAGAGAATCTTATTTCTCACCATCTTGGAGTCCTTCAGGTGTTTTTTAGCAAACTCCATGCGGGCTTTCATGTGTCTTGCACTGAGGAGAGGCTTCCGTCGGGCCACTCTGCCATAAAGCCCCGACTGGTGGAGGGCTGCAGTGATGGTTGACTTTCTACAACTTTCTCCCATCTCCCGACTGCATCTCTGGAGCTCAGCCACAGTGATCTTTGGGTTCTTCTTTACCTCTCTCACCAAGGCTCTTCTCCCCCGATAGCTCAGTTTGGCCGGACGGCCAGCTCTAGGAAGGGTTCTGGTCGTCCCAAACGTCTTCCATTTAAGGATTATGGAGGCCACTGTGCTCTTAGGAACCTTAAGTGCAGCAGAAATTTTTTTGTAACCTTGGCCAGATCTGTGCCTTGCCACAATTCTGTCTCTGAGCTCTTCAGGCAGTTCCTTTGACCTCATGATTCTCATTTGCTCTGACATGCACTGTGAGCTGTAAGGTCTTATATAGACAGGTGTGTGGCTTTCCTAATCAAGTCCAATCAGTATAATCAAACACAGCTGGACTCAAAT
This sequence comes from Anabarilius grahami, assembly GCA_003731715.1. Lineage (NCBI taxonomy): Eukaryota > Metazoa > Chordata > Actinopteri > Cypriniformes > Xenocyprididae > Anabarilius > Anabarilius grahami. The sequence goes on from RJVU01057542.1 coordinate 2,099,106, forward strand.
GAAGGTGTAGAACCATCTCAAGGATGATCAGAAGAAATGGACAGCACCTGAGTTAAATATATGAGTGTCACAGCAAAGGGTCTGAATACTTAGGACCATGTGATATTTCAGTTTTTCTTTTTTAATAAATCTGCAAAAATGTCAACAATTCTGTGTTTTTCTGTCAATATGGGGTGCTGTGTGTACATTGAGGGAAAAAAATGAACAAATGATTTTAGCAAATGGCTGCAATATAACCAAGAGTGAAAAATGTAAGGGGGTCTGAATACTTTTCGTACCCACTGTATATATTTGCTACTTTTGAAGTAACAACTTACAACCCACAGCTTCACAGGTACTCACAGCTTAATAGAGAGACGGTATGACTAATTCACACGCAATCGCTCTCTCATGCATTAAAATAAATGTACTGGTACTGTGTTAATTTATCTGTATCTGATTTACAACGAGCAGAAATCTGTAAGAAATGTTACGACCCATAGAAACAATAACTGCTGAAAGGGAGCTGTTAAGTTGGAGCACTCTTTCATTAGGAAAAAATGATCCCACCTTTAAAAGTCAAGCAAATTAACAGTACAAACCTTGTCAGTGAACTACGAGGGCAAAACAAAAACAAAATAATCATTCATTAATCGTAATCGAGGTCAAATGTTCAATTAATCGAGATTTTGATTTCATAATCGTCCAGCCCTAAAACGTCCAGTTGCATTCTAAAAGTTGTAACTTCTTCCTGAGTCCGAACAATTGAACAATGTAAGGCTGAACACCGTAAGGCTGAACACAGTTACTGACAATCGTCATTTTGGCTGCGTGAGATTCTCCTGCTTTGTTGCTGTTAAGCAACTGAAGCGTGAGCTGTTAAAGCTCCGCCATCTCTGGAAAGCGGGCCGGGAGCAACAGCTCATTTGCATTTAAAGGGACACACACAAAAATGGCGTGTTTTTGCTCACACCCAAATAGGGGCAAATTTGACAAGTTATAATAAATGATCTATGGGGTATTTTGAGCTGAAACTTCAGACACATTCTGGGGACACTAGAGACTTAAATTACATCTTGTAAAAGCAGTCCCCTTTAATGCTCAATTCTGATTTATTGCTCAGATCAGATTTTTTGTATAGCTGTTCACATTGTTGTTGTAAATGTGGCCAATATCAATTTCCAGTGTGAACAGATCATGGTCCTGGACTGACCAGCATGCGCAAAAGAACGATAAAAAGACATCACGCAGCACGCTGTATGGAAGTAAACATGGAGGACATTAAAATAAGCGATTATGTGTTTATTTTTAGTGTGATTTGCCACAGAAGCTAGCAAATTTATGTGCAGGCGAAATAAAAAAAAAAACTAAGACGAGGATGCGAAAAAAAGAGAGAAGAGTTTTTAAACATTTATGATATGAGCCCTCATGTTTTGCTTGCATCTAGAGCTGTCACTGTAATACTTACGAGTTCAACTTCTGACACACTGTCCTTCACTGACTAGACTACCTTTTGCAACCGTCTTGATAACTTTGGGTATGTAAAATCTATGAAGTGATTCCCATGAGTGCAGAATTGTGACGAATGTTGATCTAGAGTGATGTAGAATTCGACTGTTCAGACTGAGGTTGCATTGCAAAACATCTGACCTGTATCGGAATTAGGACCACATATCGAAGTGGCAAAAATCGGAATTGAAAAGATCAGATTCCATGTGGTTTGTGCGGTTCACACTGTCTTGAGAAAAACAGATCTGAGTCACATTCACATATGATCAAAAAAAAATTTGGGCCACATATTCCTGCAGCTTTGTAGTTTCATTTATTCAATTCATTCATGTCAAATCTGCCAAATCTGCCACAGTTTTGTGCACTGACTGCAAGAGCTTTTTTGAAAAAATTATTGGATGCTATATTATTTATGGAAAAACAGTTCAAGTCCAATTAGGCTTATTCTGAAATGATGACAGAAATTGACAAAAAGTCCAAGTTTGATCGATTTCATACATCAATCTTTTTTGTCGAAGGATTCTCTTGTGAAGAAACGTGCCAACTTTACAGCACAGCTCGCTCAGAATTCTAATGAGCATGGCAAAGCGCTGATGTGGAGATCTTTTAATTCAGAGGGTCCAAAATGCCAACATAGCACAACATTACACCGCAGTATTTTATAAACATTTTAGGGCTCATGACACAAATATTGCAATGGAAAATGTTTATGTGACAGCAAAATATGTTGCTTGCGAAACTTTGGACCACTGTTAAAGTGACAAAAAATGACAAATAAACCCCCAAGTCATTTTTTAAAATTCATTACCTCATGTCAAGATATGAAATGAGCCCAAAGAGAATGCATGAGGATTGCAATCTACCACAATCAAATTGTATGAAAGAGAGGAGAGGCTATAATTCTTCATACTGTCAAGAAAACTACAGACCTCTCTAAGTCATAATGTCATATGGCCAGGTCCAACATAATTTGTGAGTACCGTCAAATAGGGGGAAAGAATGAAGCTACAGCACATTCCAAATCAAATGATTTAGTGAAAATCCTAGTGCAGGTAAAAATTAATGTAATATTTATTGATTGGCTTTGTACAATAATGGAACTTTAGCAAAAATAAACTGTCTGTTTCCCTATTAAATAAAATAAATTAAAGATTTTGTTAATTTTTTTCTTGTTCGAGAAGCCGTTTCACTTATGTCATAAGAGGGAAGAAAAGACTAACCCGACTTCCATTTCATGCCGACTTTAAGCTAATCAAGTATAAATAAGTAGGGGTGTAACAATATATCGTGTCACAATATATCACAATGTAAAAATGCAACAATATGTATCGTGGATAGTGACAATATGTATTGTGTATAGTTCACCCAAAATGAAAATTACTGTGTGAGAAAAAAGAAGTTTACAGAGTTTTAGTGTCAGTACTACATTAAATTACTATATATAATGTTGTCAACATCACTGGTGTCATCATTGACTTGTGCATTGGGTTACCAGCACCAAGTCCAAGCCTATTCATTTCCACCCCCAATATAATTCCAAATTTAGCATTTTAATCAAAAGTACATTTTTTGTTAACCATTTACCATACGCCCAAATATCATATATCGTATCGTGATATGTATCGAATTGTGACATGAGGGTATCGTTACACCCCTACAAATAAGACAAACAAGATAAACCATCTGACTGTACCTCATCCCTTACATGACATATCCATTTATTTCTTATATAGGAGTTTGATGGGAATGTATTTTCAAAGTGGAAAAAAGCTAATTAAATCAGCGGTTTTATTTTAAATCAGTCTCCGCCAAATTAATTTAAAGGCTGGTTTAGGGACACATGGCAATCAAAAACAAATAAGCAAGTCTCTCATTTCCTACTAGTATCATAATCATGATAAACCACTCCAGAATTGGTGAGGGTGTGAACTGGGTCACATGTCCGATGAGTTTCCTTATTCATTTTTCACTCACTTCAAGCAAACAGTTTTCATCATGTCTCACAGGACAGGACAAGGAGAGGACATCTTCAATGGACAAAAAAAAGGGCCAGTCAGCAGAATGCTGAGCAATGAGCGTCTAAAGGAAGACCTTGTTCTGACTGATCGAAGACACTGTAATAGATTTGAGTTAAATATAAGCTGCTGTTGCTTTGAACACGGACGTTAGATGCTGTCATTTTTTCAATTGATGTCTTTTTAGAAGAAACATTCACTGTCAGGACACAGTGACTTTTTTAATTTTAAAAAACAAAGACAAATATTCACTGGCCCTAATTAAAATGCCATAAACACTAAAAAAAAAAAGGGAAAAAAAAGGGCAATTACTAGCTATTAAATATGTATACAACTAATTTATCTGACATCTAGTTTCAGAAAGGAAAATTAAGTACCCTAAAACAGGCCCAATTAAAAATAGGCATTATTTAGAAGTTGTGACAAGTGACACGAAGCACTTTGCACAGACTAACTACGTTTTACAGTGCTAAATGCCCATCAGTGTAATTATAAGGGTAGAAATATAGTGTTACAGATGCCTCCTTCCTCCCTGACTGGAGACAGTCTATGATTTAAAATGCCACCGATGAGAGCTGGGCAGCGTCTGTGTACTCAGGCTTTTTTAGTTACTCAATGGCACTAATTAAAAGCACCAGGTGGTGCCATTTGGGGGGAAAAAGAGAGACAGTTGTGGAACAAATGCCAAAAATGATAACTGACCTGCAAAATGCAACATATTTTCACAAGTCTAAGCAACAATAACCAATGAGTCATCTCATTTAGCATCTCAAAATAATTATAGTATTCGGGAAGCTCATCTCCCATTTTAGCATATTACAATATATTTCCATATAGTATTCCATGAGTATTCCATGCCTTCTAAGATGCCATCCTATATGTCACCTCATCAGCAGCAACACGTCACACACAGTGCATCACGCAGGAGACTCGACTTGCAGCTGATTTCAATTGAGTTATGTTACTATGTTGCTAAGATAATGCAATGATACTCTAATAAGCATAATACACTCCAAAAAAAATTAAACCTTTTTTTTTTTTTTAGATTTACGCAATTTAATTAATACAAAAATTCCATCAAATTGAAATTAATAATCCTTATGTATGTTAATTGAATAATGAATGTTCAATTATTATTATAATTCAATTTAATGGAATTTTACTATTAATTAAATTGCTTAAATCTTAAAAAAAGGCTTAACATTTTTTTTGAGTGTACTCACAAATATTAGATTGGGGTCAGTACAATTTTTATACTTTATTATTATTATTTTATTACTTTTATTCAGTAAGAATGCATTAAATTGATCAAAAGTGACAGTAAAGACATTCACAATGTTACAAAAGATTTCTATATCAATAAAATGCTGTTCTTGATTCTGAAGGATCATGTGACCCTGAAAACTAGAAAATTGGCTACTGAAAATTTAGCTTTACCATCACAGGAATAAACTGCACTTTAAAATACATTCAAATATAAAACAGTTATTTTAAATTGTAATATTTCACAATATTACTGTTTTTACTGCATATTTGAGCAAATAAATGCCATGGTGAACATAAGAGACTAAAAAAAAAACTTAGACTACAAACTCTTGAACGGTATTGTATAAATTACACAACTATTTTATCTTATTTTCAGTAATGAATTAAATATATACAGGTTTAATTTAGAATTAACAATATTCACCTCAGGTTTTGGAACTGCAACATGCAGTTAACAGTTAACAAAAAAAATCCTTCTCTCTTTCTCTGACATCTTTTACACAAGCTTATCTATGCACATCAGAGACAATATAGTTTTAATTACAGGCAGAAAGCTTAAAAATGACAGGGCATCCATCCTCACCCACACATTGTGCTAATGTGGAACAGCGCCATTTTTGAAAGATCAAATGTGGTTAATTTAATGCCCCATCATTTATTCAGGAGAGTAGTAATGGAGTTAAAGACATAACACCGTTCAGTGGTGCTCTTTAAGTAATCATTCCTCCTTAGCCAACTAATTGACTGCCTGCAATCAACCATCTTTGGTTAGAATTTACTCTTGTGTCATGCTTTCCCCCAGTTGTGTTTTGAGAGCCTTTTAAGGCTTTGTTCAGACTGGCAGCAAAAATCTGGCATGTTTTTTTGGCATATTGGCAAATCCTAACCCTAAACTGGGTGTATTAGTGTGGAATATCAAAACATGGAATTAAAACAGCATATTTATTGTTTTATTCCTAAAGCAATTCTCGATGCAAAGTAAGTCAAATACAAAATCAGTGGCCAGCCTTGTATGAAAAGCGGGCTTTGCCATAAAAATGTGAAACAAAATGAAGGACTGAACACCTACTACAAATGAGGGACAGAGCAAAACGAACAACAAACCAGGATAAACATACTGAGTTCAGATGGCTTCACTCACTCCAAACAGAGGGATGCTGAGCTTGGCACGTTCTCCATTCAGCTGAACCCGCTGCCCTCCTAAATGCTAATGCTGAAAGCACAAGAATGGCCTAATGAAGCAGTTTGCAACAACCCCTAGTGATTATGTCCAGTGGACTTGTGAGAAGAAAGTAACTCTGGATCAAACCTTAATCATGCAGAAGGTGCTGAAACACTTCCCTGGAAAACCAGCACCTGACAAAGGCATTCGAGGCATGCAGAAACAGTAGGAACATTGTTCTGGCCGAAACGAAGGCCATCAAAGCCTTAACCCTTTCTGTGCCACATGAAATCTCAGAGGCAGTAAACACAGGTGCCATCTGTCCAACATGGAAACATGGGATACATGGCCAATTCATAGTTTCGGTCACATGTCTGCCACGGAGATCTGGAGGGCAAACGTCACTAGAATTGCAGCACAGGCCTGTTAATTTTTCCATCTGTTTCAAGCCACAAATTTTTAGATCACCACTCAAAAGAAGAAAAACAAAGAAATGTGAACAAACTACAAGTTTGGGGCACTTGCAATCCATATATGCATTTAGAAAATGGTTAATTTTCATTTCATGCCGACCTTAACGTGGCCTAATGTACTAAGACAGTGATATTACATGAAATGTAATGTGTTGCGTTCATACAGTATCCTGGGCGCATCTAACTGAACTGCTGCTAATTAGTAAGGATATCCTTACTGACCAAATAACCACAGATTTCTGCTGTTAGTAGTACTAAGCTAAAAATCATTCGACACCAATCACAATGAACATTAAAGGGTTAGTTCACCCAAAAATGAAAATTATCCCATGATTTACTCACCCTCAAGCCACCCTAGGTGTCTATGACTATGTTCTTTCAGACAAACACAATCGGAGATATATTTAAAAAATATCCTGGTTATCCAGCTCCAGGGGGCTAATAAAGGCCTTATGAAGTGAAGCGATGGGTTGACCGTACACATACTGCATAACCTGAGAGTTCTGATGCGATGTATGACGTAGGATGTAGGAGTAGCGTAAGCTTAGACACCTCTCGCGGTTTAAACAAATAGGGCTGTGCAGGAAACTCAAGCTCATCTTCTCTTATATCAACATTTCTCTTTAAGATTTCTCATTTTAGACTTCTAATTTGTGACTTTGTGACCATTGTTTTGTTTTTCTCTATCCTCTGCGCGTCTGCGTTCGTCATTGCATCATGCATTGGGTCAGAGGTTAGGCCCACTCTTCCGCCGCAAATCGATGGGTAAAGCCATCTGCTGGAAGCTAGTTATTATAGCCTATAACTTATATTTAAATATGGATATTTTTCTTACAAAAACCCATCAATTGTGTTAGTCTGAAAGAAGATAGTCATATACACCTAGGATGGCTTGAGGGTGAGTAAATCATGGTATAATTTTCATTTTTGGGTGAACTAACCCTTTAAAGACCCCCAATTTTCAAAGTGCACTTCATCAGATGCTGTTTCTTAAAAGGGTAGACATCATTTGGTCTACTAATGATGCAACGCTGTGCTTTGAGTCTCACAGTCTCGTCCATTATTCCTTGACATGTGGGAGGGGGGTGTGAGCTAATCAAAGACAGCACATGGCTCAGCTCCCACAGGACTGACAATAATAATAGGTCATCTCACAGCATCACCCGGCTCACTTACGATAAGGAGGGATAATTCAATGTTAAACCCGCCATGCTAGATAAATGAAGACTGTTTCCTTAGAAATGGGTGGCAGTGATTTTTTTTTTACTTAGCTAACAGATCTTTGAATAGATATTTATTCTTTGCAAACCAAAGATAATATGAAAGACATGTATGTTTCAACATACAACAGCAATGGGTTTAATTTCATTTTTTGGTCTGGTTTTGTTTCTAATGGCATTTTAGATGTGTCAATCAAATGGAATTTTAAATCTAAAAGTCTCCATGATAGAAGTATTCCAAAATATATAAACTTTCTTTAAAATGTACAAATGTGACTCACTCAGAATTAACTGGTAAGCGGCATTGATATTAATCAAGTCAAAGGGCAACAATTAAGCAACAGATTACAAGATTAAACATAGCAAGGTTAACTGGCCCAACAACTAGTGACAGTCACAGATGTAGGTTATAATTGTACTGATTTGATCATCTAAAGTACCTAAAGTGATTTACCTGATTAAAACTTGTTCCTGGATCAACATCCTTTTGTTGGACTTGCAACAACATTCCTATTAATGACTGACCTCCAGTTTCACAGACAAGGCTTAAACTAGTCCTAGACTAAAATGCATGTTTGAGCTGTTTTAACTGAAGCAAACTTGCACTATCATATCTTAAAATATGTCAGAGCCATTGTTTTGTCTCAAGATGGACACCAGTTATGTTTTTTTCTAGGGTATGTTTATAAAAGCTACTTAAATGCTCTAATTGAAATAAGGCCTAATCCTGGCTTAGCCTAAGCGCGGTCTGTGAAACCGGCCCTTACATGCATACAAATATTTTAATGTTTATCAGAATTTGGTCATATTCTGACAATCTATGCATCATATAAAATAAAGAATCTGAATGGCCAAACCAGAGTAAGCTGTCACTACTCTGGTTTCTAGAAATCTTTTGGAAATTCAAAAGCTCAAATTTGAGGAGATTCTTACACCGTGTCTACACCGGACGTGACTGTTGTCACTCGCACATTTGTCCTTCATGTCAGCACGTCATAAATAGAGCAAGGCATCAGTTTACTGTCGGAGATTTGTCACTCGCAGTACACCGCATCCAGTGTAGACAGAATCACTGTTTATAATAAGTTTTATTGTTTTTAGTCGTGTCGCGCCACTCATGTCCTATTAAAGTATTTGGAAAACTATGATTACTTGAATATTAAATATTTAACGTACCACTAAGAGCTTAAAATTATGAGTGGCTCCAAGACCAACAAAGGGATGTTGAGGGGGAAAACAGATGAGATCATGTCACCTGGCGTCAACAGAAAGGACGTATCCGCGTGCCAAGCAAGGGGAATTCCAAACAATAAAGTTTGTTTACAAAATCAATGTTGATGTTGGAGCAACACAAAATGTCTTTTGGCATTCCTTGTGCTAAACTTAAATGTAAATGTCATTCTGAAACGCATTCAAAACAAAAAACTATTTTGTGATATACTTGTAATATGTAAATCTAAATTAAATGGACAACGTTCATAGTTATGTCCCAAATGACCCACTATACACTATGTACTTATGCATGCACTATGTACATTCATGTAGTGTATACATTTTATAAGGTTATTTTAGCCCCTCTGCTATGTTATTAAAGAAAAAATGAAAATTATCCCATAATTTATTCACCCTCAAGCCATCCTAGGTGTATATGACTTTCTTCTTTCAGCCGAACAAAATCTGAGTTATATTAAATAATGTCCTGGCTCTTCACAGCTTTGTATTGGCAGTGAATAGTGTTTTTGAAGCTCCAAAAAGTGCATCCATCTAGCATAAAAGTAATCCAGATGACTCCAGCGGGATAATAAATACCTTCTGAAGTGGGTTTTTGAAAGAAAAATATCCATATTTAAAACTTTATACACTATAAACACTGGCTTCCGGCAACGGCCTTATCCTTGTTAATGAGAGAGTCAAGTTCTGGCGGAAAGGTGACCTCTGACCCTGACCATAACTTTATTTTTTTTAATGTTTATAATTTAAAGTACGTTATGATAAATACATTGATTGTTACATATTCTTGCAACATTTCAGCCTTAAACAAATTATAAATCTTAGCTAGATTATGTTCATTACCTGCCTAGGAATGGATGTTTATGCTTAAATATAATTAAATAAGGGTTTGTATTTTTTAAAAACATGTATCGCTTGTCGTTATGTGTAATGAGTTGGCTCACGTGATTTGTGTTTCACCAAGCGTGCCGCACAAGTCCTGAAAAGTGAAGCCAAAGCATTTCGATCGCCCCTAGGTGGTTGTCCCAGTATAGGTCATAAACCCCGCCCTCGCCATGTAATGTAGTGGGACGTGAGACAAACTAAACAATTAAATTACACTTCAAATAATTTTTTTTCAAAGATGGTTTCTGTCCATTAAAGGCATCGATGCGCACTGGTTTTTACGGTGCATTGTGGGACTTTTTAGGGAGCAAACGTTTCAGTGCACTGGTAGGATTTTGCAATTGAGACAGCCCTTAAAATGGAAGACTCCCTAATCAGTGCCCTGACTGCTGAACTAGGGAGCTACTTGAGATCCATCCTTCATTTTTTTCGGTGCATCATCCGGGTTTTTAAAGGCCCACTGAAGAGTGTTGGAACGCGCAGCATTATTCAATGTGTTGACGTAATTTCAACTGAAACAGGAAGACAGGGCGATATATCGAACAGCCCTGCCCCTTTTTTTGAATAGCCAAAAGCGTTTTGTTTATGTTACAGCTCGGCTAGAGCCGTTAGACTCTGTAAAACCTCTGTTTCCTTCTAATCTCTAACCGTTTCTCCTCCTAATGTCCTTTATATCACTTTAATATACAGCATTCTGTGAAGAACTCAAATGGGTCCGATATCTTTCGTGGTCTGTGCCGACTCGCGCATATGATCCGCTGTGTGCTCTCGTGTCTCTGGACCCATTTACGTCAAAAGAAAGCATATTTACAAGGTCTGAATCATTCCCTATTCTCTATATAGTGCACTATGTGCCATTCACCATATAGAAACTAGTAAATGTGTGAACAAAATGACTGATTTCAGCCGAGGCTTCAGCCACAGCAGAGTGTAGGAGGGGGCGGGACTTCAGATTCTAGAGAGCATTTGATTGGACCGAAGATTTGACGAGAAGCTGATGTGCGATGTGATGTCATGAAAATCCGTGATCCATTTTAGCGGAAGTGAGAGACTGTACGTTTTGAATGCTTATCTCTCCTAAATGCGAATTTTGTCATTGTTTTGGAACACACCAGCTTATTCATAACATTAAGGCTAACATATTCATACTAAAAGCTAAAAAACTTAAATTTTGATTTCAGGGGGACTTTAAAGTGTACTTTTTCTATTTGGAATTGCAGTGTGAACACACTGCTCGCACTATTTATTCTAAAAAACCCTTAAAAAACCATCATAAAATAGTGCATAAGTACGCAAATTGGGATGCACCTCATTTTTTATCTGATGATGATCCTAAAGATATAATTTGGGCGTAATGGGTGGAGATAGAAGGTCCAACCACACCCTAACCCTACCCATAACTGCACCTGCACCCATTAGATCCACATAGGTGCTGGAATAGGTCAAGCTCAACCCATGACGTGCAGAGAGGGGGAGCAGGACGTCATTTGGCTCTGCAGTGAGCACCACTTGGACACAGTGCGAGAACGCCATACTGTTGCTATGGTTACAACGCGATTTCTGTTACACAGCAATTACCGGATTTGTAATCCAACTTTTGTGGTTAATGAAATATTTGAAAGTCCAACATATACATGTTTAAAATAAATACTGACTTTTAATATCCACCAACTCAACTTTTTGTTTTGACTTCCATTGATGGCAATTTTTAAGACCCCCCACCGCACCCTGTCAACATCTGCGTCCTTACAATACGAACACCTGGTTGCCTTTTAATATTATATGAAGTGTTACTATTAAACGGATAGCCTTACATTAATTTAATACAATACATCTAGGGGCTAAATCGTTTTTTCGCTATTTAATACTTGGTCAGCGGTTAACGAAGAGCGGATGACGAAAACAAAAATCATTAACAAGTTTCTTACCTTATCTAGACGCGTTTGCCCTGTAGTTGTTTAGCTGGTGAACTCTGGGGAACGTTTCCTGTGTGCCTTCCTTCCTTCCTTCCTTTCTTCCACACCTAACGGGACAGGTAGCCAACAACTGACACAGCAACTCAGTCGAAGGATATTAAAAGAATATGAGATTAAAAGGCACTCGCACTGGCAGACACGATAAGCACTTTGAGAAACAATAACCAAAAGTGTGTGAACTAAAAGGGCATGCTGTTTGTTTGTTTGCTCGGCTCCGGTTCTTTGTGTTGTCAGTTGAGCGTTGTACCTGCGCTCGTGCTAATGGGAGTGAGACAGCAGCAGTCCTGCCGATTGCTTGTGGGCGGGGCCGATGCGCTGGGGGCGGGGCCAAATGCTGCTCTGTCTTCTTGTGCTCCCTACTGTCCAGTATGAAGGAGAGTCAAATTATCAGTGCTATGAGCTAAAAATACAACATTTGTTATGTTTTTGTGTATTTATCATTCGTTTGTAATTACTTTATTAATTGTAAGCTGTCAAAAATGTATTGTTTACTCAAGTGCAGTAGCTACTGGATTATTACAAAACGATTATTCTGTTTTATTTAAACAAAGGCTTTTAATGTAATACTCCTATGTATAGTTCTTGTATAGGCCTACACTTATTTCTATCATTTTTCATTATCCTTTTTTAACTTAATTTTTATTTAAAGGCCATTTAAACTCTTCTTCTAACTGTAAAAATTTTTAAAACTAATAAAGTAAATTGTGCTTTTAAATGAATAAGTCTGTACTACTGTATAATGCATTAAATAAGTTACGAAGTTAAAACTAAAATGCAGTTATAAGTTGAAATATTAGACTTTTGTGGACTATTTGACCTTTAGGAACAATTTTACTTTAGAGAGACATTCATTTTGAAGTTTAAGTGAGTAAATGTGTGTGGGCACGTTTGTTTTGTTGCAGCCCTGTGCAAATAAAAAGGAAGCCTTTGTGATGGCTACCCAAGCATGCTTTCCATGAATCTGGAGTCAAAAAAGTGCCGTTTTATACAACGGTCTGACAAAAGGACAATAAACAAAAGATTTAAAATACCAAACTGCAAATAGCTACCAATTTCATTTTGTATAATGGGGGAAAGAAAAGGAAGAGTCTACCCATGAATTTGGACAGCGCTGTATGATACAACCGCTTTCTTTGATCGCCATCTAGTGGTCAACATTGTGTTTGCTGAAAAAAAGTTTTGAGTTTTGCAATTTTTTGTTCCTAGTTCACGGGCAAGGTTATCTAACTAATTACCTCAAAACCTAAAACATACCAAAGCACATTTTGGGATTAACACCTTAAGAACTAATCATTGTGACTTCAATTTGTAAAAGTGACTAAGGTCACAGTCAATTACTCCTTATCCTTGATGACTAGAGCCTGTTCATTAACGCAACACAGAAAGGCCCAGAGACAATGAAGGGCATTGCTCCTGATCAGTCTGAGCATAAGATTGTCCTCCATTTGGTCACGACAGAGCCAAAATCATACTTAATAACTCTCACCAAGCGCACAAATTAACTGTGTACTTACTGAGGAGGTTTGTCTACATTTTGCTTTTATTTTCTAATTACGGTGCTATAAAAAACTGCACCCACCCTGAAAGATGTAAAAGACCCATTCACAACAAAAACTATAAAGATAACTATAACAATAAAAACTACATAACGATAATAACTACATTAGCCTCCACACACACACCAGCAGACCATTGCTTTGTTTTTTAAGAGCGTTCTGCAACTTTGTAGTCTGCCGCTTTAAAAGCTCGAGCTCTTTAAAGGGTTAGTTCACCCAAAAATGAAAATAATGTCATTTATTACTCACCCTCATGTCGTTCT
>RJVU01057542.1:2113005-2162007 GCA_003731715.1 Anabarilius grahami
AACATCATTTGTGCCGACGTGAATAATAATTTTAGAGTATTTACGATTAGCATTAGCCAGCACTTTTAAATTTGCTTTGATGTCAGGTGCTCTGGCTCCCGGCCAACATGTGACTATGGTGGCTGGTGTCTCTATTTTCACGTTCCGTGTAATAGAATCACCAATAACTAGGGCACTTTCAACAGGATTCTCAGTGGGTGCGTCACTGAGTGGGGAGAACCTGTTTGATGTTCTTATTGGAACGGAAGAGTGGTGTTTTCCGCGGCTAGGCCGCCTCACCGTTACCCAAGTGCCCTGCTGCGCGGGCTCTACAGCCGGAACCGAACAATGTACAGAGTTCAATAAGCTAGTCGCATCCAAAACAGTATCTGAAGCCCCTGCATTCCTACTATCCTCGATTAAAGTTTGGATGCGTGTCTCTAATTCTGAGATTCTCTCTGTCAGCCTGACTATTTCACTACATTTATGACATGTAAATCCCTCGTCGCTGACAGAGAGAGCTATGCTAAACATGTGACAAACTGAACACAAATTAACACTGGGAAAGGATGACATGACTCACCGTGTTTGTAGACTGATCCGAGTTACCACAGCTGTTTGATGAACGCGTTGAAAAAGGAGCGCGCGAGACTGATGACAAGTTAACAAGCTAGCGAGATGCAAACGCGTTGTAACAGCGATTTAGATTCAAAGATTACAAGCTAGCGACGTCAGATTAATGTGGTAGGCAATAATAATAATATAAGCAACAATGAATTAAAGTAAGAGATTCAATAAAAGTAAGAGCTATACGGAGACGCAAAACACCAGCAGCGAGGCAGAGGCAGACAGGAGCAAGCTTCACTTATTACTCTGGTAATTCTCAATAACAACTTTTGTAGATGTATGTCAGAAATAAAGTAAATCTGGTTAGAAATAAGTGAAGCTGGAAATGCTGTTTGTGGAGATGTTTAATCAGATCTTGAGAGATTTTATGTCTTTTATCTTCAGTTGATTTCATTGAAGGCTGTGGCTGAAGTTGTAGTTCTTGTTGTTCCTCTGTCCTTCGGTGATTCTGCTCGTTATCACCTAATTATCTCATTAACTCTAGCATGTTTCTGTGTTACATTTAACAGCCTGTAGTGTGCAGACTGAGCAGTGTTCATTTCATCTGGGCTAACCCATGTGGGGCCTCCATGGAAACTGTGGACAAAACTGGCTGGGCCCCAGTTAGACAGTCCAGGTGACACCCATCTGGGCCCCACATATCTTTGCTGGCTGGGCACGTCCCCCTTCTTTGCCCATTTTCAATTACCCAGGAGTGACGTGCTCTGATGCGCTGCTAAGATGCTAATTTTCGCTTCAAAAATGCTCTTCAGAAATCTACGGGTGATGTCACAGACATTACGTCCATATTTTTTACAGTCTATGGTGTCGACCCATTGAATAATGATGATTGACGTGCTAGCCAACCAATCGTGAACCTAAGAATTATGACAGTCAAGAATTAAAGAAAGGAGAAAGAAACAACCAAAATACACAGCAGACGTAACAGGCTGTTTTCGCGCATGTGCCTTTAAATGCAAATAAGCTGCTGTGCCCCGCCCCCTCTCTACGGTCACAGTTTCTGCAGTTTCTGCAGTATAGAACCCAAGAGGCGACACTCTGATACTTTTTGGGCAACAGCCACTACATGGCGCTCCGGTAGCGCGGCCGCCATGGGGTGAAAATACTAACTGGACCATAGAATCCTTCACATCTTACGCACCCAAAATCAGTGAATTTCAGAAACCAAATCAGAAGCACAAAAGAACATTTTTCAAATTAAATCATCAGTAAATTGTATGGCACCTACAGTAAATGTTGTATTGTCTTATATATGTTTTATTTTACCAGTTGTGGAATCCAACCATTCAACCATATGAGACACGTAGTTAGCCTTCTTTATTGAGTATTTCCATTTTATGCAACTTTACACATTTATTAATAGTAAATGAATAATGAATAAATTTAAGATCATCATGTTTGCAGCGAACAATATATTTCAGACCTAGTGGAGTAATAGTAATAGTATCTAGGTCTGAATTGAAATAGGCTATATTGTACGTTTTAATGGATCACGCTACAAACATAATGATCTTAAAATACATGATGCATTGCTGTGACCGTTATCGCATACTTCCCACTTTTGGACACTTTTGCTTTAACGGACATTAGACAACACTGCAAAATCAAGCTGTTATATTCATATATTTATTGTCCAACATTCCCAATTTTTCTAATGCATGTCCTTAATTTAATTTCATATTGGTATTAATTCAGTATTTGTAATGCTAATACTTGAACTTCAAAGAATTTTAACCCAAACTGACTGGGTTTCTAGAGAGCAAAGGTTTTGTGAAAAAAGTGGAAGACTTAAACACAAAGTCTATAAAATAAACTGTTAAAAGGATTTGATGATCACAAGTGATAGTATTTTATTCTGTGTTGTCATCATTCAGGTTGGATTTCAGCTTTAATGTAATTTTTTTTTTTTTTAACAAAGCAGCTGATATTGCCAAAGAAACTAGTGGACTGCCGACTCGCTTTCCCCCCAAAATGGCGGAAACGCAGGGCTGCTGCTGGGCACTGGAGTTGCAATAGAACGTTCTATTGAGTGTCGCTTCTTGTTAGTGTATTCTTTGGTTCCTGCCTCAATCGGATTCTCTGCCAAATATTAACAAGTCATCTGCTTGGTTTTGATTATCATCTATATCACGAACACTCTCGGATAGCATAGTTTTTCTTTCATCATTAAAGGTTATTATTTCCACGTGTTTTAAAGCTATATCAGCTTTTAAACTTGATGGATCGTTTTCTGAGCACACTTATCTGAAGCACACACACACACAGACAGCTGGCTGTCAGACGTCAAGTCTTGTGAGTAACTTCTTCACATTTTTTGTTTTGTTTAAACTGTCAAATACACACAAGGTTCTGTCAAAAACACACACAGTTCACATAAACAGTCAGTTTATGACTGTGAACGTAAATAGCAGGCAACGTTACAGAAATCGTATTAGATCTGTGGTGCATTTCCTTCAAAAATAAAACTAATCCACTGCGTTCAACGGCTCAGATAATGAAGACTGTTATGTTCGCTCTTACATCCTACAACAAAACATCTCAATTACTTACCAGATATTGTCGCTACAGCTGCTCGAGCGCAGAGAAAATGGCGGACATCATACAGCTTGCTGAGGGCGGAAACTATGGTAATACAGTAATGTCATGAGTAATGTGACGTCACATTACTCAGAGAATCAAATGGCTTGTCTAATGAGACTGCTTTGGTTTAATGGGAATAAAAAAAATAAAAAAATAAATAACAAGTAGCGAATGGATTTTTATCATTGTAGGGTGGTTGTGTTCACAAACTGCCAACACACATTTATATCCAAACACCTTGTAAAAGTGGATTTAGCATAATAGGTGACCTTTAATATTGTCAGGTTTGTTTGTTTTTTTGTTTGTTTTTTTGGGAGAACCCCATCTTATGCTGTAATTTACTGGCCCTAATTTCTTTTCCACCCTAGCTGGCCCCTCTCATTTATGCGCAAGCTTGGCTGAAAATCTGTTAGATGCTCACTGTCTCTGTACGGTGTTTTCTCAGGCTCTGTTTGAGGCAGGGGAGAATCGGGTTGGTACTGTTTGCTCTGTCCTGATTGATGTCCTCACATCCAGAAGTGAAGCTCAGCTGTGCAAAAGTAAGTTAAGGAACATTTATGATAAAATATGGATGTTATGATAGTTGACTTCATTTTTTAGACTCTGATAGTGTTATTTAAAATCTTTTTGCAGTTTTCAAGTATTACGGCCAATACAGCAAGCAGGGTCTAGCCAAAGCTCTGGAGAGTGAGCTTCATGGAAACCTTGAAGACTGTCTGATGACTCTGGGTAAGGAAACAAGTGCTCATTTTAGGTTGTGTGTACAGTATGTTTATGTGGGTGTGTGCAAGAGATTCCAGACATGTTAAATGCTTCAGAAAAACTATTCAAAGCTGAGCACCTCTTTAGGAAGCTTGTTTTTCCAGCTCTGCATGTTGAAGGTGGGTCCAGACAGCAGTATCACACAAAACTCTGTCACAAAAAGATAGTTACAAAAGATACAATAGAAACTAAATCAAGGAGTATACAGTAAAGTCACATCTTCAATTTGTGCACACATAGAATAATAGCCTCTTACGAACCTCACAACATTCTTATTTTTCATGTTTAGTGAAGTCTGCTTGGAACAAACCTGCCTTATTTGCTGAAAAGCTCCACCTGTCTATGAAGGTAAAGTTGCAAAGGAATTAATGTAACGTATTCCAGTTTGTCCATGTAGTTACTAGCACTTTGAGTGCTGCACATGATTTTGATATCCTCAGCCTTTATTTATTTAGGTATTTTCACATGAATTCAAAGGGGTTATAAAATGCATCTTCAGATATTTATATTATGTTTCTCGAGGTTAGCTTATGACATTAGTAAAGGTTCCCTTTCGTGGGAACTGTCGACGCTACGTCAATGACGTGATGGGAATCCTCTGTATTTTGTGTTCGTGAAGCACCTCTGTATCCAACCAATGAGGAGACGTGACGTCAGAGGCGGGTGACGTCACGGACCAGGAAACTATAAAGCATACCCAGAACAAAGAACGCTAGCTTCTGTTGTCTTCAGCAAGCGCTATCTGTATCTTGTCTGTCTTATTTACTGTTGTTTTGTCTTGCACACACAGCGATCTCTTCGTCTGAGGACAAGAGTTTCAGTACACGAAAGCATATAAAATGGCGGAAAAACAATATATGAAGTGTGTTCCTCCCTGCCAGCGTTTCATTGCGGGTGGGGATACACACGAGATGTGTGTGAGATGCCTGGGAGTTGAGCATGCACAGGCAGCTCTCGAGGGAGCTGTCTGTGTACACTGTGAGAAGCTCACTCTCAGGGTGCTGCGATCACGCCGGGCGCTCTTCGAGGAGGGCGCCGCGGCGAGTGTTCCCCACGGGTCCGGTCCCGCTGCTGCCGAGGCACAGCGAAGGCTGCACTCGTGGGGTTCACAAATGGATCTAGCAGAGGGGGGAGAGACGGGCCCAGCCCTATCGCTTCCCTTACCTGCTAGACCCAGTGTCTCTTCTCTGGTGGTGGAAGCACGCGCTGCGGTTTCTTCCCCCCGGAGAGAGACACCGGCACTTTGCATGTCTTCCTCCGAGGAGGTTGATGTGGAAGGTGCCGAGGAAGGGGATGAGGAACCGCCATCCTTATCCCCAGCGCATGATGAGCTACTGGAGGTAGTGACCAGGGCAGTTGAAAAGTTAAATATAGACTGGCCCGCGGAAAGAACTGAAGATAGACCAAAAAGCAAGCTTGATGAGAGATATCTTCCCGCACGGTCACTGCCCCAGCGTCGGGGGCTACCGTTTTTTCCTGACCTCCAAACTGAGGTGTCGAGGTTGTGGAAGAGACCTGTTCAATATCGTGTGTACAGTTCCCAAACATCATTGTACAGCAACATTATGGGACTGAAGCAACACGGTTACGGGGCGATGCCTCGGGTTGAAGGGACGCTTGCGAGCTATCTCTCGCCCGAGTCTGCATCGTCACTCAGGCCCCGACGTTGCCCACTAAGCCATTAAAGACAACATCTAGCTTGGTGGGCAAGGCTTATTCGGCGGCAGGTCAGGCGGCGGCATGTCTGCATACAATGTCAATATTGCAGGCATACCAAGCCGACTTGCTTGGGGAAATAGATGAGAGCGGGGAAGTATCATTTGAAGCCATCCATGAGCTCAGGAAAGCAACTGATCTAGCTCTCCAGGCCACCAAGGAGACGGCCAAGTCAATCGGCCGCTCTATGGCAGCCTTGGTGGCCACGGAGAGACATCTTTGGCTGAATCTGTCAGACATCAAAGATAGAGACAAGAATGTGCTCATGGATGCGCCGCTGTCTCCTGATGGCCTGTTCGGCGACGCAGTAACAACTGTCGCCGACAGGTTCCAGGAGGCACGAAAACAATCAGCGGCGCTTCAAAAGCTTCTCCCCCGTCGCTCTCATCCCCCCGAGGCTGCTGAGCGGGAGCAACCTCGGCCGAAAGCCAGCTCATCAGCGCATAGGACGCATCAGAAAGCCAGTGTGGCCACCCGTGCTCCCCCGCAGAGAGCCAGGGAAGAGGCTTCCAAGAAAAAGTCCTAACGCAAGTCGTCTGGGACTTTTGAGGGCAGGCCCCTCCGGGGTGGTTCGGCTATCAGAATATCAGGTACCCGTTCCTCCCCGGTGCCCTCAGGGGGCCGTTCTGCCAACCCTGCCACCCAGCGTGCGACAGGGCGCAGCGGTCTCCACCGATCCTCCGAGGAGGGTCGGTCAGCGCTCGATTCGTTTGTCTGCCGGTGCGCCGCGTTAGATAAACGAGCCAAGTGCTCAAAAATGGTCCCGAGTCAGGTTGCAAACTACCTAGGTGTAATCTGGGATTCCACCACGATGCAGGCGCAATTGACCCCTGCTCGTGTGAATTCCATTCTCGGGAGGGGTGAAGTTAGGCCAGTCACTCACTGTAAAACAGTTTCAGAGACTGTTGGGTCTGATGGCAGCTGCGTCCAACGTTATTACTATTGGCCTCCTGTGCATGAGACCCTTACAGTGGTGGCTCAGGACCAAGGGGTTTTCTCCGAGGGGAAATCCTTTTCGCATGATCAAAGTCACGCGGCGATGCCTTCGTGCTCTGGTCATGTGGAAAAAGCCTTGGTTCCTGTCCCAGGGACCCGTGTTGGGAACTCCTCGTCGTCGCGTAATGCTAACGACAGATGCTTCCCTCACGGGCTGGGGGGCGATCATGAGTGGTCGCTCAGCTCAGGGTCTCTGGGAGGACCATCAGCCTCCTGGCACATAAATCGGCTGGAGATGATGGCGGTGTTTCTAGCACTGAAGCACTTCCTCCCAGACCTGAGGGGACACCATGTGTTGGTCCGCACGGACAACACTACGGTGGTCTCATATATAAACCACCAGGGAGGTTTGCGGTCTCGCCTACTGTGCAAACTGATCAGTCGCATCCTCCTGTGGGCCCAGGGGAAAGTCCTTTCACTGAAAGCAGCGTATATTCCTGGGCGGCTGAATGTGGGAGCAGACGCTCTGTCGAGGCAGAGCGCGAGACCGGGGGAATGGAAACTCCACACCGAGGTGGTGGAGCTGATATGGAAAACTATCGGTCGAGCTCAAGTCAATCTATTTGCCACAGAGGAGTCAACTCAGTGCCCTCTGTGGTATTCTCTGGAGCACCCAGCACCTCTAGGGCTGGATGCTATGCTACAGACGTGGCCGAGGCTACGTCTGTACGCATTTCCCCCAGTCTCATTGCTCCCGGGAGTTCTGGAGAAGGTTCGCCAGGAGAGGGCCGACCCAATATTGGTGGCCCCTTACTGGCCGTCCAGAATATGGTTTTCGGACCTAATATCACTTCTTCACGGCTCTCCTATGGAGCTTCCTCTCAGACAGGATCTNACTCAGTGCCCTCTGTGGTATTCTCTGGAGCACCCAGCACCTCTAGGGCTGGATGCTATGCTACAGACGTGGCCGAGGCTACGTCTGTACGCATTTCCACCAGTCTCATTGCTCCCGGGAGTTCTGGAGAAGGTTCGCCAGGAGAGGGCCGACCTAATATTGGTGGCCCCTTACTGGCCGTCCAGAATATGGTTTTCGGACCTAATATCACTTCTTCACGGCTCTCCTATGGAGCTTCCTCTCAGACAGGATCTCCTGTCACAAGCGGGCGGCACGATTCTTCACCCCCGCCCAGAAATGTGGAAACTATGGGCCTGGCCTCTGAGGGGGCAAGGCTCATAGAATCCGGTCTTCCAACTGAGGTTGTGGAGACCATCCTTCAATCCAGAGCTCCCTCCACGAGGAAGTTGTATATGTACAAGTGGAAACTGTTCGCTACAGGGTGTGGCCAGCATAATATGGACCCTGTCCAGTCTCCTATTAGCTTTGTGCTACAATTCCTTCAGGAAAAGTTTTCAGAAGGCTTGACTCCTTCAACATTGAAGGTTTATATCGCTGCTATCTCAGCTTATCATAACCCTGTAGGGGGATCCTCGGTGGGTCGAGACCCCCTAATTATACGCTTCCTCCGTGGTGCACTGAGGCTGAGGCCTTCAGTGCGCACAAAAACTCCCACCTGGGACCTATCTATTGTGCTCCAGGGGTTAGCTGAGGCTCCCTTTGAGCCAATAGAAGAAGTGTCAGATAAATTTCTAACACTAAAAACAAACTTTCTGTTGGCCATTTCGTCTCTGAAAAGGATTGGTGATTTGCAAGCGCTGTCAGTCGCTCCATCATGTTTAGAATTTGCGCCTGGTATGATCAAGGCTTTCTTACATACTAGACCAGGCTATGTGCCAAAGGTCCCCACTAGGGTCCCGGGTCCCGTTACATTGGAGGCTTTCTGTCCTCCTCCATTTGAAAATCAGGATCAGGAAAGACGCAATCTGCTTTGCCCTGTGAGGGCGCTGGATGCTTACGTCCACAGAGCTGCCCTGTGGAGAAAAACAGATCAGTTGTTTGTATGTTATGGGTCCCCTAGAAGGGGGGGCCCAGCATCTAAGCAGAGGATGAGCAAGTGGGTGGTCGAGGCCATCTCACTCGCGT
Organism: Anabarilius grahami; assembly: GCA_003731715.1. Lineage (NCBI taxonomy): Eukaryota > Metazoa > Chordata > Actinopteri > Cypriniformes > Xenocyprididae > Anabarilius > Anabarilius grahami. The sequence continues at coordinate 2,121,647 of RJVU01057542.1, forward strand.
ACAAAGCGGTGGGACAGCCATGTCCCTTAGCCGTTAGAGCTCATTCTACGAGAGGTATGGCCGCTTCTAAAGCTCTTATGTCAGGAGTGTCATTGGACGACATATGCGGTGCAGCTGGATGGTCATCCCAGCACACTTTCATCAGATTTTATAATCTCAACATAACTTCTACTCCAGGCTCCTTGGTTTTGCAAGATAGCAGCCAGGCACTTGAAGATACGGCGTAGTTGGGACAGCGTTCCCATCACGTCATTGACGTAGCGTCGACAGTTCCCACGAAAGGGAACGTCTCGGGTTACGAGTGTAACCCCTGTTCCCTGAGTAAGGGAACGAGACGCTACGTCGCGTTGCCGTACCTCCTTCATACCTGGAGCGCTTTGCTTCAGACATATTCCAGAAGCTAGCGTTCTTTGTTCTGGGTATGCTTTATAGTTTCCTGGTCCGTGACGTCACCCGCCTCTGACGTCACGTCTCCTCATTGGTTGGAATACAGAGGTGCTTCACGAACACAAAATACAGAGGATTCCCATCACGTCATTGACGTAGCGTCTCGTTCCCTTACTCAGGGAACAGGGGTTACACTCGTAACCGAGACGTTTTTTTGCACCAAAAAAGTTGTAAACGAAAAAAATATTATTTACCACCCTTATTTTCATTCTCTGTTAAAAACACTAAGTTTCAAGGGGACTTTGCACATCTACTTAACCATATATCTCTATACGTACTGCGTAAACTACACCGGCATATATTCAACTTGACTATGCTCTCTTCACACAATATAAAATTCTACTAAATATTGTTAATGCATGTATGTACTGATTTCATTAACAGCACTCTAAAAATGACACACTTGGTCTCTTAATAGTGTTAAATACTGGCTTGACATTTATTACAAGTGCACATAGAGATTATAAATAAATGTACTTACCGGCATTGCCTCCAAGGACAAAACACTTGGCACTGCCGTAGATTTCAACACAAAATATAAAAAAAAAACCGGCAGCATGTGCGGTGTGAAATGACACAAACAAACAAAAACGTCTAGGTTACGTATGTCACCCAGGTTCCCTGAGAAATTGAAGGAGACACAGCATCAGGGAGTTGACGCTATGGGGAACACCATCAGCGTTAAAGGTCTCTGAAGCATGTGTGACAAGCATGCCAATTTATTGGCTGACAACAGTCCGTAATGTCACAAGCGGAGCTCCCCTAAGTTTAAATTAAGGCCTTCTGAAGCGAAGCGATGCGTTTGTGTAAAAAAAAATCCATATTTAACAAGTTATGAAGTAAAATATCTAGCTTCCGCCAGACCGCCTTCCGTTTTCTACTTAAAAAAATATAAAACTCTCGCAGTTCAAAACGATTATGCTACGTCCTACCCCTTCCCTATTTAACTTATGGAAAAAGCTTAACTGACGTGATGCCAGTTTACACTTTCTTCGTAACTTGAATACGGAAGGCAGTCTGGCGGTAGCTAGATATTTTACTTAATAAGTTGTTAAATATGGATTTTTTTTTTTTTTTAATACAAATGCATCGCTTCGCTTCAGAAGGCCTTTATTAACCCCCTGGAGACATGTGTAGTATGTTTATGATGGAAGGATGTGGATGGATACACTTTCTTCAGCTCATACTTGTTGATCCTCGCTCACTGCCATTATAAAGCTCGGATGCATCAGGATATTTATTAATATTTCTCAGATTGTGTTCATCAGAAAGAAGAAAGTCTTGAGGCAATTTTCATTTGAAAGTGAACTAATCCTTTAAATCACTCAGGCACTTTGTTAAAAAACTTCAGCCAAAATCGCTAAATTGGCAGCACTGGCAGTTTGTCCACATCCAGTGACAAAACAACTTCAGATGATCTTTCTCAACATCTCATAGCTGTGTCGCTCTTGTAACTGATGGACATGCCTCCTTTACATACGCATGTCAATGAGTGTGTAGAGGAAAATCAGAATGTCACAATTCTACCAATTTCAGATTCTGGTGTTTCAGAAGAGTGAAAAACTAAAAATTCATATTTTAAAATAGGGAGGTATAGAAAATGATTTATTGTAGAGTAACCTCTTATATGTGTAAATATCAAGAACATTTAGATTTTCCATTTCATGGCCTTTAAACTATTTTTGGATTTCTAGGGGATAGGAACCAACACTGACACACTGACTAGAATCATTGTGAGTCGTTCAGAAATTGACCTGCTAAAAATCATTCAAGAATACAAAAGGATGTATGGCAAAACCCTTCAGGAGGCCATTCTGGTGAGTCTCTATATCTATATTTGAAAAGCTTTAACCAAAGTCAACATGAGAATGTATAAATGCATTATTTATTTTTCTCATTGTATATTGCTGCCTGTTTCATCATGCTGTCCTTTTAAATACAATAATTTAAATCCTTTTTCTGGTTTTACAGAAGGAAACAAGTGGAGATTATGAAAAGATTCTGCTGGCTCTATGTGGAACTCAATAATCATCTCTTACATGTCTGGATTATGTGAAAATCTTCTGTAAATTTATTACATTATATTCACTACCCATGTCAGCACCAGTTAATCTCCCCATAGTTGACTCATGAAAAGTGTTAAATTTAAATATGGAAAAAATGTCAGTTGTGCACACTATAAATGTTGAATTTACAATATAATATTCCTGGCCACAACTTGGCATATTTTCACAGTAATAATTCAAGAGATTACCACAATTAAATGGCAACTGTATATTAATATTGTATTGTAATACATCACTTTGTAAATCCTGGCAATATTTTACATTGGGGTGAACATCTTTACCATGTGACAAAGAATGTGAGAACTCAGGGCTGGTGCACTTGCTTAACCTGTGATTTGCTTGATCTGTGTGTCTATTGTCATAATTAAAGAGACAAATTCCACAAGTTAATACAACTAATAAACTCACATCTACACCATCTTATGCAATATCTAATGAGCAATAAAATTTCCTATGTAAGTTTTGTTTTGTATTAGGTTTAGACTACAACTGGTAAAGTACAGCAATCAAATTAAATGGTAGATTATTGCAAGTCTTACAGACAGGTACAACCAGAACAACCTGGTCTAACCTCTCCACCCAGCCCAAAGATTTTCGATGGGTGTGTATAAGGAATAAAAAGACAGGTTCTGTTCCCGAAATTATCCATTTCAGAACAGCTCCCACAGACTTCACAGAGGAACAAGTGAGTTATCTTTTTAAATGCATTTAACTGCATGTCCTCTATAGCTTTTCATTATTAATGTGCAACGGTGATGCTACATTCATAACTAAGCAATTGACAACTGATGGAATTGATATGACAATCTAGATTTTCATATCAGGAGAATGTTTGCAATGACTGGTCATAAGCTCATCCTCATGCATTTGCTCTGTTCTTAGCTTCTTCAAAGCTCGCAAGATGGCTTTTTTGCAGAAACTTTTCCAGCAAAGTAATGATGACAAGGTAAGTAAAAACATTTCCTTTAATATGATCAGTCAAAAGGATAAATTTTAGGTAGGTCTGCTGTAGGTGATGACTGACCTAGATACGCCTCAAAAGAAACCTGTCATTACTTATTTGTACTTGCATGTTGCTATATGTTTTTTTCTCAGGCTTTTAAAGCTGCTCCTGCTGTTGAGACAGGATACTTTGGAACAGTCAAGACTGATCCAAACTTTAATGCCCAGAATGATGCTGCAAAATTAAAGAAAGCCATTGAGACCAAAGGTAAAGTAGAGATATGCAAAGTGTTTGTATGCTAAATGCAAATTTAACATGCTTTCATGTTCATTTTACTGGTGTTGAGAAAAAAATCAAGTAAAAACTGCAAATGAATAGAACACTTCATATTTTTTATGTTGCATGTATGGAGGACACACCCCACCAATTATGTCACACCAGGAAGAAAGCTAATATACTTTTCCCCAATACAGCTCTCTTTGGACTTTATTGCCCTTATTTGCCTCTGATTATACACCAGTAATTAAGTACAATTGCCCATTGTACCAAGATCCATCAGAATTACTCTGTAGTATGATCATAAACAGCTATTCATGTGATAAACTGATGTGATTTGGCCTGTTTTCCTGAAGGTGTGGATGAAGCCACTATTGTGGAGGTTCTAGCAAAAAGGACCAATGCACAAAGACATCAGATCAAAGCAGCTTATCAGCAGAGTGCAGGAAAAGTAAGCATATTCGCATCCTTCAACATCTTTTTCTTTTATTTATTGGCTAAATAAAAATTTAATATTCAGCATTTGTTTGAATCCAGTTATGTTTTCCGTTCTTATGTTTTTCTACATGGTCTAATGAAAGCTTGAAAAATTTTCTGTTTAACAATCCTTTTTATGGACCTTTGAATTTGACATTGTGGGATAATAGAGATGAGTAAACCTGGCTTTCTTGTTTGAGGTTTTTTTTTTTTTTAAACAATCTTTTTTTTTTTCAACCCTTAAACTTGACCTATGAAACAATAAAGATGAGTGAGCCAAGTCCTTTATCTTTATGTCCAAGTCAAATTCAAGTTTAAAGAACCCAGATGAGAAATTCTTTTACTTGTTTATAAAGTTTTGCGTTAATAGCTTTTGTTTTATCATTATTCCTCAGCCTCTGGCAGATGATTTGAAAAAGGCTCTGAAGTCAGATTTTGAGGAGGTGGTCCTGGCTTTGCTGATGACACCGCCTGAGTATGATGCTTTTGAAATAAAAAGAGCTATGAAGGTACAACCTACTGCTCTTATTGCAAAATATATATATATTTTTTTTTTAAATGTAGTTTTTATTCAAAGACTTACTGTACAATAAGCTAATACTCAAACTGAATTGACAATCAGAATCTTGGGACAAATGAGAATGTTCTAAATGAAATTCTGGGGACCAGATCAAACAAGGAGATTACAGCATTGAAGAATACTTTCAAAGAAGGTAACAAGAATGACTGACAAAAAACATGTTCTTCCTAAAAGCAGATGTATCTGTATGCTGCTAACCACTTTCTGTTGTGTAGTCTATGGAGAGATGCTGGAGGAAGATATTAAATGTGAAGTTAAAGGACATCTTGAGACTACCCTAGTTGCCCTTTGCAAGGTACAAAAGTATCATAAAAATTCAGTGTAATTTTTGTTATAGCACAAGAAAATAAAATGTTCTGTGTAATGATAATGACATATTACTTTGCCAATATCTCATAACTTCAGGCTACCAGGAGTGAAGACCGTAACATTGACGATGGAGTGGCTAAGAGTGATGCAAAGGTAAAAATTCTTTACTTACACTATGGCCAGTGAAGTATGTAAGATATATAAAGTCAATAGTTTTACACTTGCCATTATTAATAATACTGAAGTTGCAAGATGGTACCATTTACAGTAGCTTTTCTAAATTGTGTATGAAAATCAAGAAACCGCAGAATAACGAAAATAGCATGAGTATGCCGTCATGAACGGTGGTCCATTATACAGTTTACAGTCAATGCTTGACCAATCATAATCAAGTTCTGCTGATAGCCATACAATAGCTTTATAAATAGAAACAAACAGTGTAAATGCTGTCTTTGACTTTGCTATGCTGTTGCTTTAGGCTCTATTTGAGGCAGGAGAGAATCGGATCGGCACTGTTTGCTCTGTTCTGATTGACATTCTCACAAACAGGAGTGAAGCTCAGTTGTGCAAAAGTAAGTTGAACAATATGATTCTTCTTCAGAGATAGTTGATTCCATTAATAGTTGATGCCATTCTGGTGTACTTCAGCTCATTTTCTGAGGCACTAACAGTTTTATTTAAAATCTACAGTTTTGCAATATTATGGCCAATTGAGCAAAGATGGTTTGGCCGAAGATCTGGAGGATGAGCTACATGGAAGTTTTGAAGACTGCCTGATGACCTTGGGTAAATATACAGTACAAGCCTTCACTTTAGTCTGTGTATATCTCTGTGGGTGTGTGAAAGAGTAGTTGTTTTTGTGCTAAATGCTTCAGTGGCCGTCTGAATGAAGGCAGCTCCATAAAAACCTGTTCAAAAGATAGTTCGAAAGCAGGTTTTTCCAGCTTTGTGTTTTAAGGGCGGTTACATTCTCACACAAATACTTCTTAACCAGATTAGATACAAATATCCAAGAGTAACTAAATTGAAAAAAGTTCTTGGAAAAGCTGTTCTTACTGTCTTTCTCTTGTTATAGTGAAGTCTGCTTGGAACAAACCTGCCTACTTTGCAGAAAAACTCCACCTGGCAATGAAGGTAAAGCTGCAGAGGAATTCATGGAACATATTCCATTGGATCCTTTTTGTTTCTTACAGATTCTCTGTAATTCTTATCTGGTCCGAGGGCCAAAGTTGCTGGAACCCTTTTGTATTTCTGGAGATTTTCAAATGATTCTTTTTCTGGCCTGAAGTACGTCCATCAGGGCTTCAGGCTTTTGTTGGCAAAAAAAAAGACTTAGTGACTCTAGACTCTAGATGTCACTATTATTAGCAAATTTACGCTTTGACAAATAACTCAAAGAATTGGTCAGATTTTAGTCAGATCAAGTTTTAAAGTTGGAATGCATTTTCTTTGGTACAAGTGCTAACATATAGGCTACTATTATTAACAAATGGACAAAACAACAAAAATGGCTGCCAATCAGAATTCAGAAGGCAAGAACTTCAATTGTGAAAAAGTGACCATCATGAAATTTGGAACATATGAGCAGGGATTCAGGGATAGGCTGTTTTTGCTTATATTTCAAGAGCTGTATGGACTAAAGACTAATTTCAAACTAGACTAAACTCTAAATCTTATGGCATCTTTATTTTATTTTATTTTTGCGCATAAATTATAAAAATATAAATAAATAAACAAAATTTCCTTCTCAAATTCCTCCTTAGCTGTTTGTCTATTAATTTGACTCAGATTATTGCTACTCTATGAACAATTGACATATGTATCTTTAATATGATCTTGCTTTATAGGGACTGGGAACCAACACTGACACACTGACTAGAATCATTGTGAGTCGTTCAGAAATTGACCTGCTGAAAATCATTCAAGAGTACAAAAGAATGTATGGCAAAACCCTTCAGGAGGCTATTCTGGTGAGTCTCTGCAATTCATCATGGGTGATCTGAAAAGCTTCTGAATTAAATTTCACATTCTTAGAGCCATCCTATTTAAAACCAGCATGTCTGAATGAAAAGTGGCTTTCTGTGTTTGGTTTTTACAGAAGGAAACAAGTGGAGATTATGAAAAGATCCTGCTGGCTGTCTGTGGCACTCAATAAACACATCTGTTAGTTGATTACAGGGGCGTATGCATGACCCATGTAAACACTTAATCTCCTCAGGGTGTGGCTCTTCAGGAGTGTTTCATTAAAAACTCTTTTTGCAACTCATTGTTTAATTGTTTTCTTTGGGTGTTACTAGTGTCAGAAGATATAAGGGGGCTTAGCCCCTGAGAAGAAGTAACCCCTCAGATTTCTCTGATCTACATATGTGCATTTTAAGACATTTTAAGGCAAAAAAAAGGATAACTCTTCCCCTCCTAAAGCTGATCTATCAAATAAACCTAATCCATGGATATTGACATGCAGCCAGGAGTCGTGTTTCCTGACATTTATGTGCCTGATTTCGAAGGCGGGGAAATACATAAAGCAAATAGGCCTATGCCTGTGAATATTTTATATAACTACAATATAGGTAGGTTTAAATCCGCGTAATTACTTGTATCAATGTTATATCGTCATATTGTCCAGCCCTAAAACATATATAGTTTGTGTCAGTGTTGTTTATTTAAAAACACCCAATTATGCAGAATATAAGATGGAAAATATTTAATTGATGAGTTGTCAACATAATATATGACAATACAATATATACGGTATGATTTTACCTCAAAATCCAACAATTTGACTCAAAATGATAACTGCAAATCCATGTTTCTCTGCCTGGAGTCCAGCTGTTTCTGTGAATTGCAGTGATCCATTTGCTTTTTTTTTCTGTTGCTTTCTGCAGTTTTTAAATATATACCTCAGGTTTTGTGTCAAAGCTATTTGTACAGTCAATCACAAAGCTCTTTCCCGTTTTTTGGATGTGTTTTGTGTGTTTTTCGCGACATTCACGCTGAAAAGCAATGCTGCCGCTCAGTGGACGTGACCGCAGTCCTAACGGTTGACGGTGACGTCACGTGCATACCCTTGACGCGCACGTGAACTGATCCTCTCCTCCGCTTTAACACTAGAACCGCCGGGGGTCGCCGTATACCTAAAACCGCCATGCGGGTAAATTTTACCCACGCACATTACACCTGTTTTTATATGGCTAAAGAACATATTATTTCACTGTATTATGCCACTGTCTTTACAAAGAAGTGTCTAGAGTCATGAAATGATTATGTCTTGTCATCAACTATATTTCTGTCCTGTTGTTTTATGTTTAAGGCTTTTTTTATGCAGGCTACACTAATCACTTTCCATAACGGTCAAGCTAAACAAGTCTGCACTGACAACGAGAATTAGAAGGAAGTAAATACATATTTGGGTGGTGTAATATTATAATTAATCATATATTAAGATAACCCATGTTATTTAAATTACTAAAAATAACCTATAGACAATAATGAACAATAATAATTCCCCACACTGCATAGTATGATGCGATGACAAATTCAAGCGCGCAGCTTCACCTTAATTATTTATATCCAACGTTTATTGATGCTGATCTGTAACTATTGTAGAAATCCTGTGCTGAAGAACAGACTCAGTCTAATGTTTCTCGGAGGCTCTGGATCGCTGTCAGATGAGCCGTCAGATGCTGAGCCCACCCAGGACGTGTCACTGATCTCACCACCATCAGACTCTCCTTCACTCACGGCATTTAGGGCTTCTACCTCTTCGGCATCCATAAATCGCTGGCTTTTACTCATTGTGACTTTATTTATGAAACTGATGACCGCTAATTCAGTAAGTGAAAGGCGTTGCTTAGCAATGTACAATGTTTAAACATAAGGGGACGCAAAAATGACCGCGCGAAAATACCGGCATTATATAGCGGGTAAATTTGACCCGCGCGGCGCTTATAGGTATAAATGCCCCGTTTTATGATCTGGTTTTATCTAAACAATTTTTAACACCAAGGGATTGTAAATTACACAATTTTAGTAAAAGTCAATGACTGGGAGACTTGAATGTTTTTTTGAAAACCTGTTATGTACATTTGAAAAACAGCCACGGGTAAAATTTACCCCGTTGGCGGTTCTAGTGTTAATACCAGTTACAGCGCGAAATAAACATGAATAAACAACTAAAGGGGTATGTTAAAATATAGTTCAACTTATCAAAATCCATATCATGTCTCGTGTAATCGCGCTCAATCATTGTTTCATACTCGGAAAGACGTTAATAAAAACGCTGGGAAACAAACAAATGTAACGTCACATTTACCTCAGAACAAACATATTCATCATGACCATAAACTCGTTAGTCAGCTAGAAAAATGAACTCTAGAGAGGAGCATTTAGCTTAATATATGTACCATATTACATATTAATTATATATATTTTTAATGTTCTTTAATATAGAATGCATTTGAATAAATCCATCAAGTTGACTGCCACCATTTAAATGTTTATATTTCAAAAAACGAATTGGAGTAGAAATAATTTTAAAGTTAGTAGGCCTATTATAACTTTATTATTATAAAAATTCCCTTAGGTGTAATTTAAGTTTGTATACAAATCAGTTCATTTATACCTTCAATATTAGTACCAATTTATTCCCATGTATATTTTACAGCATTAGTTGAGAGATTTTTTTTTCTTGATAAAATTTGCCATGTTCTTACATGATATACAGTATATCCAAAATAACTGATATTGAATTGAATTGCAAGCTTGTGAATCAAAATGCATAACTATGATGACAGACTGGCAGGAAATTATGCAAAACAGAAAACAAAGTCCAAACAGGGTGATATTGTGACATACTGATAAGCCTCATCTTTCCATTATTGTTAATAATAGCAACCTGCACTCTTAAATATGCATTGAAAATTGCCAGCTGATAAACCCCCGGGAACGCGATCACGGGCCCGATCCTGGAGATTTGCTTAGGGCCCCCAATAACACGCCACTGACTATACTGGGGCGTCAGGACCCACACAGACCACAGGGTGAGCACCCCCTGCTGGCCTCACTAACACCTCTTTCAGCAGCAACCTAGTTTTCCCAGGAGGTCTCCCATCCAGGTAACCAGGCTCAGCCCTGTTGCACCCTGTATATGTTTTACAAATAATTTTCTTAGGTTAGTTTACTGAAGGCTACCAGGAAAATAACCTCATTAAATTTATTTACAATATTGTGAAAATTAACCTATATGTTGAAATGGCTTCATTAATGTTTCTTGTCCCTTCAAATTGACATTTACTAATTATTACATTACACGAATCATGTAAATTATACAGGCCTATTTTCAGGAGGGTCAGAGATTTTTATATATATGAAGACTTCAGAAGCAAAGTGCCATCTGAAATTTTCTTATAAAATGAGCATTTTTATCAAGCTAGTATGTTTAGGTTCAGTAATTTCACTTTAATGGCAATTAATAGGTACTTTTCATTGCCATTAAAGTGAAATAACTGAACCTAAACATACTAGCTTGATAAAAATGCTCATTTTATAAGAAAATTTCAGATGGCACTTAGAGGCTTTTGCTTCTGAAGTCTTCATATATATATATAAGAGCTGCATGATTTTAGATAAATTGAGAATCACGTTTTTTTTGTTTCAAACAGAGATCATGATTCTGAGCAGACAACTAAACAAAATAACATGACGCTTCTGACAAAATATTAATCGCTGCAGCCATACGTAAAAATGTTTAATTGTGAATGAATTATTATTTTAAAATGGTTATGAATGATTCATAAATACTTAAATTGTTTCATTGTTGGATAATCGTTTTTGAACGAACCTCTTGAATGAATGATTCAGTGACAAATACATTTTTAACAGTCACTTGTCCCCACCTTGTGGTGTAACAATGCAATCGATACTATTATTTGAAGCTCCAAGTTACTTTCAAAAGGTGATTTTCTCTATTTATGATGTTGTCGCTAGATATCGTAGATATTAGTGTTCATTTCCGAACTATAAACTTCATCCCAGTACTTCTGTGATCATTTGAATATTTGTAACACAGAAATAATGATACTGTGTGGCTCTACCCAGTAATGAGTAACTTTCACGTGCAATTCACTATGGAGCTGATTTATTATTTAGAAATAGTTCGGTTTGAGTCAGTTTAGTTCAGTTCAATTCTATTATTAATTAGTTCACCTAAAAATGAAAATTCTGTCATTAATTACTCACCCTCATGCCATTCCAAACCCGTAAGACCGTTCATCTTCGGAACACAAATGAAGATCTTTTTGAGGTATATGGACATTGGACATTGGACAGCGATTTAACCACCACTTTCAAGGTCCAGAAAGGTGCTAAAGACATCTTTAAAACAGTCAACATGACTGCAGTGGTTTAACCTTAATTTTATGATGCGATTAGAATACTTTTTGTGCGCAAAAACAAAACAAAAATAATGACTTTATTCAACAATATCTTCTCTTCTGTGTCATTCTCATACATTGTTTACATCCAGTGCTTCCAGGTTATACGTCAGAATGCCGACTCATTATTGGCCGGGTCCTGCGTCAGCATCACACGCATGCGTCGTGCTGCTCACATGTGCAGCTTTGGCCAATACTGAGCTGGCATTTAAACGTGAACATGGAAGCCTTCACTGTGCTTACTGTAGCAATTGTGTAAGGATAATGACAGGGAAGAGAAGATATTGTGGAATAAAGTTGTTATTTTTGTTCTGTTTTTGCACACAAAAAGTATTCTCATCACTTCATAACATTAAGGTTGAACCACGTCACCAGTCACGTCAACTGTTTTAACGATGTATAATACCTGTCTGGACCTTGAAAGTGTTGATTATATTGCAGTCTGGACGAGTCATATACCTATTATATTTCATCAAAATATCTTAAGCGCTATATAAATAAAGGTGACTTGACTTTTGAAACATTATTAATGTAAAATATACCAAAAAGAATAAATTAAAAATAAATACAAATAAGTATGCTGTTTGCAACAAGCAAATGTTTTCAGGAAGTAGCCTACATTTATTATGATCTGTCCAACATTATTTAATATAATAATGCCATGAATGGAAGTTAGGCATTATGCAGTGTTCCCAGTGTTTCTTGTTTGCTGTAGGCCTACTAGCACACAGTGCACCTGTAGAAACTGATAGGACTGTAATTGGAGATGATGTGCCACAGGCAACAGATGCAGTGGAGCCAGCACAGTGGAATAGCACTCACACAGTCAAACTAGGTCCTTTAGGAACTTTTTTTTTTCAATCATTTGACAGACCATTGACGATGTCAAATCGCTTTTTAATGAGAACTTTTCAATGAGGCGTGTCATCAGAGCAATATTTCTGCATGAAGCAGAGATCATAACCATCTGAAGATGACACCAACAGTACTTTTTTCATATGCAATTTTTCTTGGGATTGGACTCCAATGTGTCCAGATGAGATTATACACAAACCGTTGGGCGGTTAAAATAACTGGAGGTCCTGATGCTGCTGATCTTATTGCAGACAAATATGGATTTGTGAATATAGGCCAGGTAAGTACACTGTAAAATATTTTGCCAGTTAAATGTTTCATGTGGCAACATCTATTAACAATTGAACACTTATATATAAACAGGTGTTATCACATTTATTTTAACTTTGTATTTATTCTTGTTTCCAGCTTTAAATTATTATTATAAGTCTCAGTGGCCAATCAAATTGTGTGATTTATCAACACAGACAGTATGCTATTATGTCTTCATGTTTTCTGTATGATCCCAGAATTGCAACTGCAACTTTTCAACACAAAAGTACTGTGATGATACTATGATACAGTGATGGTCACACATATGATAATAACATCGTACTTTGTTATATATTATGCTGCTGAATTACCATAGTCATGTACCATGTAATTGTCATGCTATTCAAGTCAAGTCAATCTCGACTTATTGTAATTGAAATTCAAAGATGTTGTTTCACCAGGTGCAGTTACTGCCAGGATAAAACTTCATAGACAAACTAATATTTTTATTACACCAACTATGTAAACAAACTCTTGTTCCTTGTTCCTTTTTCTTTCAAATTAGTATTTCAGTATTACCAAGCCCATGTCTCTGGGTCACTGGCTCTTGTATAATAAATGTGTTTAACCATGCAAGACGAGCTCCTAACCCTGATGGCATCTTATACCCTACTTCAGTTAGTTAACCAACTGACACACTTTCTTTGTCCCCTTACTGCACAAATAAATATAGCAGCTGTACATTTAAGAGATAATTAAATGTGACAGGATAGTCATGGAGATTTATAAATGTAATTTTCACTTAATTGAACATTTATGGTTAAAATTTAAAAAATAATAATAATAATAAACAGCAGGAAAAGGGTGTGCATATAAATGCACTTGAAATGGACAATAGAATTTTAGAGGGAATCTACTGTACACTTGTCCCATGCACAGACCATTGTAAGTGTAAAATACACTACTGTTCAAAATTTTAATTTAAGAAATTAATACGTTTATTTGTCAGGGATGCATTAAATTGATCAAAAGTGACAGTAAAGACTTTTTTTAACATTACAAAAGATTTCTATTTCTAATAAATGTATCATGGTTTACACAAACATTTTAAGCAGCACAACTGATTTCAACACTGATAATAACAAGTAATGTTTCTTAAGCAATGAAGCAGAATATTAGAATGATTTCTGAAGGATCATGTGACACTGGAGACTTCAGCTTCAATATATCAGAGAATATATCAAAACAGAAAATATGTATTTTAAATTGTAGTAATATTTCACTATATTATTGTTTATTGTATTCTTGACCAAATAAATGCAGCCTTGAGCAAAAAAAAAAAAAAACTTTCAAAAACATTACAAAAAAGTATTTTCAAAGATGCTGTCAACAGAACTAAAATTGGAATATTCCTTTAATATTACTTTAAGGCCATTTTGAATCCTAATGGTTTGTTGTGCAATGCATCATTGGATTTCTTTGGCACACAGTCACTATTTAGTTTATTTTGCTTTGTGTCACTGAGCACATGTCTTCAGTGTTAACATGAAGGAAACTGACTTCCCACACTCAATGAAATGTGTAACTGCCGTCTACTGTGGGGCTGTTTAGTTCTGGGTAAATCTGCTATGGCTTCGGCCACCATCATAATGTCAAGGCACAGGGTGTCAAAGAGTAATCAGCAGCCAAAGTTTAAGCTCAGCTGAATCGTGCACTGGTAGCTCAGGTTGCCTCTGATGGTAAGTCTATCAGCAGTGTAGAATAACCCCTTTGTTGTTTCATAGGCATACGTCAGGGGTGGATACATAATTGATATCTCTGTCAGTCAAACCTGAGCAGCGGCTAACACAATCTTCTTCCCCTTGTGCCACTTCAGATAGGTGGGCTAGTGGACCATTACCAGTTCCAGCACAGTGGAACCATCAAAAGGTCCAGTATTAATAGCAAAGGGAACCACAGTCTCATTGCCATGGACACCAAGGTACAAAGATCATATACCTTCAGTCACAGAGACACCATTGAATAGTTAATAAGTTAGACTACACCACCCTATAAACACCACACACACTTACCAAAACAGATTAAGACAGCGGTACACCAAACCCCATGGATGCATTAAACTTGACAAAAACTAAATGAGACAATGATAATTACTCTTAATGAATATTTCATTTAATTCACTGTGGTTTGTGAAGCATGTTATATATGCAGTAGAACATCATAAATATGTTCTGATGCCAAAGGTGGAATGGATCCAACAACAGATGGTTCAGAAGAGAGTAAAGAGAACCGACACAATGGACCAAACCCACGTGACCAGCTTCAATGACCCCAAATGGGACAGCATGTGGTATATTGTTAGTATGCAACACATTACAATCAGCAATTTTATATTCAGATAAAAGTATTTATTAAATTATGTTCAAAGTTGTTACATCGTAATAAAATGCCCATTGCATACTGTACTTTTAAAAAGAGTAAAATAAATGAAAATGTTTTGACCCAGTTAAGTATAGTGTAGTCAACATTTGAAGTGGATCAAAACCTTTCATCAAAGTTGTCCTAAAACCTTCTTCTTAGGGCAGCTTAGTTCTTAGGACAACTTTGATTAACTTTTTTGATCCACTTCAAATGTTGACTACTGTTGGACTTCAGTATCTTTATTTGTAATTTCATAATTACTCTATTGTCTTTGAAATTTGGGCAGTAAGTATACTGTCAAATGTATTGACAAGCATTTGTGGTTAACTAAAATATACTTTAATGTAATTTCTATTGAAACTTTGGTCACACTTTAGATCAGGGTCCAATTCTCACTATTAACTAACTATTAACTATGAATTTTGCCTCAATAAACTCAGAATTACTGCTTACTAATAGTAAGGTAGTTTTGTTAAGTTTGGGTATTGGGTAGGAATTGGGTAGAATATGGTCATGCAAAATAAGGTATTAATATGTGCTTTATAAGTACTAATAAACAGCCAATATCCTAGTAATATGCATGCAAATAAGCAACTAGTTCATAGTTAGAATTGGACCCTAAAGTGTTACCGAAACTTGTATTAAACATATTTGTAATTATACATGTGTAATGATTAATTTGCAATTTACATTTTAAATACATTTAAGTATATTTACTAAATTTACATTAGTATGCTTATTGAAACATTCTTAATGTACTTTAAAGTAAAAATTTTAATTTGGCATTATTACAAAGTGTACTTTCTAAATGTTAAGTGTTTTATCATGAAAGTGTACTCTCTTTAAGTACACTTAAGTGGCTCTGTATTGTATTAATATTACATTATCTGCATGTATGTTTTTTAAAATATACTTTTAAGATTTGAAGTGCACTACAAGTACACATTAAATATTTCACAGTTTAAAGGATTGTATTGATAATCTTAGACATCTTGATAAAAACATACTAAAACGTGTTCTATTTTCCTACTGTTCTATAGCACTGTGATCACAACTGCTTGACCGACATGAACGTTCAGGCCGCCTGGCACAGGGGCTACACTGGAAAAGGTGTTGTGGTCTCCATACTGGATGATGGTATAGAAAGACAGCATCCAGACCTTAAACAGAACTATGTAAGTGCTGTGACATCTTAAAATGATCTGAAACAAATAAATTGGTCACACTTTATATTAAGTGCCTTTAAATACAAAAATGTCAAAAAAGAAAAATGATTTTTTTTGTTCTCCGGTGTGCCTATTTCCTATTTTAATCTTTGTTATTTTGGTTAAATAAAAAGAAAGCTGCATTTAGATCCTCTTTTTCTCTTCTTTGCCTGACCAGCAGTGATAAACAGTTGTTATTAATGTGTTATTATATCTTTATAAGGATGCACGAGCCAGCTATGATGTTAATGGGAATGATCCTGATCCAACACCGCGTTATGATGCCACCAATGAAAACAAGTTAGTCCATTTCCACTGCTATCCAGCAGTCTCACTTCTCTCAGTCTCCATATATTTTGATTTTAAGTACATTTTCAAATACAATGCTCAAGACAAATATGAGGTTTTCCATTTCTTTGTGATTTCACTAAAGACATGGAACAAGATGTGCTGGTGTGGTGGCTGCGTCTGCAAACAATTCCCTCTGCATTGTCGGAATTGCCTACAATGCAAAAATTGGTGGTGAGTTATCAGAAGTTTATGTTTGTGTGTGCATATGTATGTCTCTATCAGCTATGTTTGCTACACTATAAAGTACTGCCTATTATGCATTAGGCAACAATAAACATTTAGTACTACAGTATGTAGTGTGGTATTCAAAACAAAGCCTATGTTATTGATATCTATGGAGCATTCCTATCTCCTCCTGTAGGTGTGCGTATGTTGGATGGCGATATGACTGATATGGTGGAAGCCCAATCACTGAGTCTGAGGCAGCAGTA
This sequence comes from Anabarilius grahami, assembly GCA_003731715.1. NCBI lineage: Eukaryota > Metazoa > Chordata > Actinopteri > Cypriniformes > Xenocyprididae > Anabarilius > Anabarilius grahami. Next base: position 2,138,691 of record RJVU01057542.1, read on the forward strand.
TATTGATATCTACAGCTCTAGCTGGGGTCCAGATGATGATGGCAGAACAGTAGATGGCCCCGGCCCTCTTGCCCGGCTCGCTCTGGAGAGTGGCATACGCAAAGTTAGTCTGTCTTTGTTTGTCTATGTACATTTTTGGGCAGAGTTTGAGTTAAGACAACACTAAAAAAATGTTAACTTGAACCAACTTTAAAAAAAATAAATAATAATTTGTTGGTTTGGTTCGAACCTTACATTATGATTTAATATTCATCAAAAATACTTCTTAGTCAATTTCTTTAATCAAAGTAAGTAAACTAAATTAAAAATTTACTTACTTTGAATAAAGACAACTTTGAAAGACGTTTATGTTTATCTAGATGTATTTAAAAAAAAAATGCAACAGATTTATAAAATCTTACTAAAATATTACTAAAAACAAACAAAACAAACCCAATAATTGTATCTAGTTGCTGTTAGACAAACTGGACAAAGCAGGTTTAAAACTCCAAACCATAATTTTCGATTAGAGCAATATAAAAAATTACTTTTTCAATACAGACCCAACAAGACCCAAAGACTAGGCCCTTTATGACAGTTGTGAAAAGTAAAGTATTTTGCACTTAAAGCTATCCTTTGTGCAACCTTTGGTTGTGGCGGTGCGGAAGTTCCGTGAACCTTCCGGCCGTCCATGCCCATATCTGGTGTCAACAATTAGGAGTAAAAGATAAAAGGGAAGTAAAACTTGGGGAGTTAGTGAAGTGTTCGAGGGAGGAAGTGAAGTGTTCGAGGGAGGAAAGAGAATTGACTTACCTGTTGAACCAGCTCCATGCTCTTCTGTGACGCGGCTCGCAGTTGTCACAGATCCCTTGTCTCCCAGACTCCATTTCCCATGATCCTCTTGTCTCCTCACCTGCACCCACTTCCCTTGTCAGCTCCCCATCAGCACTCATCATCTACACCTGGACTTTCTCATCAGCACTCCATATATATATGGACTCACTCCCTTCACTCCTTGTCTGTTCTTGTGTATGTTAGCTTATGTTTGGATGTTGTCTCTCTTCTCGTTATATGAATAAAACCCATTTACTTGTGGAAGTCCGTGAACGCCTCGTCTCTACAACAGCCAAACGTGACAGAAGAACAGACCAATACCGCTGGACTTCCACTTAAGCAAGATGGGATTATTTCTCCTCGCTGAGGCTCCTGCTCCTTCACTACCTCTCACGCCGACATCAGTGGCGGATCGGCTCGTCTGACTTTTCCAAGTTGGACGTTCACTGGAGGGGTATGTGGAGGAGTTCGTAGAGCTAGCTTATTTGACAGACTGGTCGGATGCTCATTTGATCGCCCTGTTTCTGGATGGACTGGACACAATCCGCTTTTATGAACCTGACGATTATGTTTCCTTAACTGATACTATAAATTTAATTTTGTATTTAAACGGCTCCAAATTCCTAGTCGAAGAGGTTCAGGCTTTTAAGTGTCCTTCTCGTCCAGTCCTCCCGGAAACACGGGCGGCCTGGCCAGTCTGTCAAGCTCCGTCTTCCTCCGCATACCCCTCCAGTGAACTACTTTCCTGTGTCACACTGGACCCACACACTTCCGCTGGGTCCAGAAGGCGGAGGAGGAGGAAGAGAAAAACCACAGAACCCTCTCCTGTCTCCACAGAGCCCTCTCCAGTTTCCGCTGTGCTCTCTCCAGTCTCGGCCGAGCCCGCTCCCGTTCCTGTGGGGATTTTAATTGTCTATGAGGGGATGGACTGGACCCCTCTTCAAGTTTCTCCAGTTTCCGCCGAGCCAGTATCTCCAGTTTCTGCCGCCGAGCCAGTATCTCCAGTCTCAGCCGCCGAGCCAGTATCTCCAGTCTCGGCCGCCGAACGAGTGTCGCCAGTCTCGGCCGCCAAGCCAGTGTCTCCAGTCTCGGCCACCGAGCCCTCTGCTCCAGCCGCCGCCGCCGCCGAGCGAGCTGCTCCAGCCTGTCACGAGCCTGCTCCTGCCCTCTCCGAGCCCACTCAAGCCCACAAATCCACTCCTTTCCGTGGTCTCCCCAAGACTTCCCTAAACCTCCCAAAGTATTTTTTTGGGGGGGGCCAGGTACCTGTGGGTGGGGTACATGTGGGCGCCACACATGTGGGTGGGCTTCCAACACCGCCATGGCAGCCCACGGCTCCAGACCCGCCATGGCCTGCCGAGGCTCCTGACCCGCCATGGCCTGCCGAGGCTCCTGACCCGCCATGGCCGCCCGAGGCTCCTGACCCGCCATGGCTCATGGATCCGCCCTGGAGACCTCCAATCCAGTCCACTCCTCTCCCTGCACCTGCATGAGGTCTCCAGGGCGCCCACCCCCCCTCCCCGTTGTTCCATCTACGGCGTGAGGACACGCCTACCGGGAGGGGGGGGTAATGTCACAGATCCCTTGTCTCCCAGACTCCATTTCCCATGATCCTCTTGTCTCCTCACCTGCACTCACTTCCCTTGTCAGCTCCCCATCAGCACAGATCATCTACACCTGGACTTTCTCATCAGCACTCCATATATATATATATGGACTCACTCCCTTCACTCCTTGTCTGTTCTTGTGTATGTTAACTTATGTTTGGATGTTGTCTCTCTTTTCATTATATGAATAAAACCCATTTACTTGTGGAAGTCCGTGAACGCCTCGTCTCTACAACAGCCAAACGTGACAGCAGTATCTGCCTTGGCTATTGAGAGTGTGAATCAAAGCAGTGCTTTACTCCTAACATTGGCAACAGAGAAATGCCGTGCTGTTTTCCCTGCTGAAGTATGCTGAAACCTTGGGTCCAGATCTTCAGTGACGACGTCTCTCGCACTCTGTATTCGCCCTGACTAACGAAAGTGATCAAAGCAGCGCTTTACTCCTAACACTGGCTGCAGAGCAACGTCATGCCGTTTCCCTGCAGAAGAGAGCTCAGGTATTTCTTCTCCCGACAAGACCTCTGAACCTCTCAAACTGTCCCGAAGACATCCCAAAACAACACTCCCTCACTCACACACACACACACACACACACACGCTCGTTTTTGTGTATTGTGGGGACATTCCATAGGCGTAATGGTTTTTATACTGTACAAACTGTATTTACTATCCCCCTACACTACTACCCCTACCCCTAAACCTAACCATCACAGAAAACTGTGCACACTTTTACTTTCTCACAAAAACTAATTCTGTATGATTTATAAGCCTTTTGAAAAGTGGGGACATGGGGTAATGTCCTCATAAGTCACCTCTTTTTGTAATACCTATGTCATACCCATGTCATTATACACATTTGTGTCCTGATATGTCACAAAAACGCGCACACGCGCACACCACATCAACACACACACACATTTTGGACGGGCCGCCACCGTTACATGGTCCTTGCACTTTTTTTGATAAAACTGCAAGTTATTTGCGAAGGAACATTGTTTTGGTAAGTACATGAGCTGTACTTCGGTTCTGCTATTCTGGGGTGCGTTTCCTGTACAACGACGTAACTCACTGTTTCACTACCATAGTACAATGTATCGTTTAGCAAATCAACTAGCTAGTTTCCTGAAACCGTATTGCCACAAACCTGTCGTTCAGCCACGTTGTTGAATGATTGTCACGCAGGTGGTGAAGTAATAACTTCTTTAAATGAATCCGTTTGGATGGAATTAATGCTAGATTTTTTGCTATAAATTACAGACATGGCATCTGAGGACTAATTCTCATTTTTCTCAGTTATTTTGCCTTATTTCCAGATTCTATCATAGGCTCGTTCTTATGTACTAGAGCACGTACGCACATGCGCACTTCAAAAATGGTGCCTAAAATCTCTTGGCAAACTAAAATATGTAAATGACATTTGTATGAATTCGAAATAAAAGATATACATTGAACTTATTGTCAGCTTGCTTATTTTGCTCAAGATAACGATTTATTAAGTCCATGTCATAAAAACAAGAAACTATGCTTCTAACCACAGCTCGAGAGCTGTTGTTTTAACCACACAAATTTGCGATGCAGTTTGTGAATGTTCGTTTGAACGATGGTTTCGGGAAACACCAAAACGTTGAACTATGTTAGTAAAGACAGAACTTGTGATGTTAGTTGGCTAACGATGCTTTTGGGAAATGCACCCCTGTGTGGATAAATCTGATGGTTTAAGCCAGGGGTGTCAAACTCAGTTCCTGGGCTGCGTTCCAGTTCATTTTTTATGCCCTTCCCTTGCTAACTTCCTTCAGTCTCGTTATCTCGGATGTATGTCATTGGTTATGTTGCATGAGTGCCCACTACTAGCAGAACTCGTGCAATGGATTGAATTAGGACATCCTAAGCCCTTGATCACTTGGGATCTGCTATGGAGTTGATTTTATTCAAATTTTTTTTTTTTCCATTATGAAATTGTTTAATGCAGCATTTTAAATGTATAGCCTATAGGTGTGTTTGGGTTCTTTTAGATATTTAAAAAATTTTTTAAAAATAATATATCATAGAGTTCTTTGTGGTGGGGTAAATTAAACGTGACGTCACAATCGTGTTGCATTGTTGTATATGGAGCTGCCTGAAATGTACATACAGTTGTGGCCAGAATTATTAGCCCCCTTCATAAATATGATCAAAGATGACTCTAAAAATAAATCTGCATTGTTTATCCTTTTGATCTTTAATTTATAAAATTAGCAAAAATCTAACCTTTCATTGAAGGAAAAGAATTGAAAGTGGGGGAAAATAACATTAAGAAATAAATGTTTTTCTCCAAAACACGTTGCCCACAATTATTAGCCCCCCTAGAATTTTTAATGAGTAAAATATCTCTGAAGTATATTCCCATTCATATTTACATTTTTTTAGCTCACCAGGGTGATCATGAACATGAAATTGTCCAGCCATGACTTCCTGTTCCACAGGAGTATAAACATGAGGAAACACAAAGGCCAAATTCCCATTATCATTCATCACAATGAGAAAAACCAAAGAATATAGTTCTGATGTGTAGCAAATGATTGTCAAGCTTCACAAAATAGAAAGTGGCTGTAAGAAAATAGCTGAAGCATTGAAAATCCCCATTTCCATCATTAGGGCAATAATTGAGAAGTTCCAATCAACTAAAGATGTTACAAATCTGACTGAAAGAGGACATGTGTCTAAATCATCCTAATGCGCAGTGAGGAGGAATGTTTAAGTGGCCAAAGACTCTCCAAGGATCACAGCTGGAGAATTGCAGAGATTATGTCTTGAAGTCTTGAATCTCTGAAGAGTCTTGAATCTCAGAAAGCCTAAAAAAAATTATCAAAAGCACCTACATCCCCACAAGTTGTTCGGGAGGGTTTCAAGAAAAATCCTCTGCTCTCATCCAGAAACTATCTCCAGCATATTCAGTTGTCAGTCAAGACTGGAACTTTCAAACGGGACGGGCTTCTATGGTCAGATGAAACTAAAACAAGAGCTTCTTGGCAGCAAACCCACCAGATGGTTTTGGTGCACACATGGATAAAAAGTGCCCCATGCCCACGGTTAAATATACTGCTGGATCTTTAATGTTGTGGGCCTATTTTTGTGCTGAAGGTCCTGGACAACTTGTTCAGATATATCGTATCATGGATTCTATCAAATACCAACAGATTAAAAATCAAAACCTGACCACTTCTGCTAGAAATCTTATAATGGGCTGTGGTTGGATCATTCGTCAGGACAATGATCCAAAACAAACATCAAAACCAGCACAAAAATGTGTCACTGAGCACAAAATGAAGCTTCTGACATGGCCATCCCAGTCCCCTGACCTGAACCCTAAAGAGAATGAGTGGAGTGAACTGAAGAGAAGAAGCACCAACATGGAGCTGGGAATCTGAAGGATCTGGAGAGATTCTGTATGAAGGAATGGTCTCTGATCTCTTCTCGGGTGTTCTCCAAACTCATCAGGCGTTATAGAAGAAGACTCAGAGCTGTTCTCTTGGCAAAAGGAGGTTGCAAAAAGTATTGAATAAAAGGGTGCTAATAATTGTGGGCAACGTGTTTTGGAGAATATATTTCATAATGTTATTTCCCCCCCACTTTCAATTATTTTCCTTCAATGAAAGATTAGATTTTTGCTAATTTTATAAATTAAAGATCAAAAGGATAAACAATGCAGATTTATTTTTAGAGTCATCTTTGATCATATTTATGAAGGGGGCTAATAATTCTGGCCACAACTGTATGAAGTAGATTCGCTCCCTCAATCAAAATTCCCTCAAGGGAGCGAGGGTCTGTCCATATAAACTTTCCTCGTCCACTTCACTAAGTGGAACGCACTTCAAAATGGCGGCAGGAATTCCCCCGAGGGGGAGTGCTTAGGGAAGTTCGCGTGTGCGTGTTTAAAAGTGGAGTGGAATGCAGCCCTGGAAGACCAGCAGAGTTATCTCCAACCCTAATTAAACACACCTGAACCAGCTAATCAAGGTCTTCAGGATTATTAGTTTGACACGTGCATTTAAGCCCATAATTTGTTCTTTCTTTTTAGAGTTACTGTACAATTTTTCCCTCATTCTGCACTGTAAAAAATGACCGTGATTTTAACAGTAAAAGACTGTAAAAATGCTGCGGTGAAAAACTGTTAATTGGTTTATAGAAAGTTTCTGTAAAACTGTTAATTGGTTTACAGAAAGTTTCCGTACTATATACGGTGAATAACTGTAATAGATCTAACGGTTATACAGTTTTTGAAAGTGAAAAATAACAATTCATTGTAAAATTTACAGTGAAAAACCGTAAATTGACATTCCCACAATTCCCTGCGTGACACTTCACATTTGATATATTTTCGTTGAAATAACTCTGTTTCTTCTTAGTTTTTCTCATTTTTTCTAATCAGTTATGTACATTAGGGTTTTATGTTACATCTAATGTTGTTAAATTAATGTTTATTGCATTTTTAAAATTTCATGCATGTTACCATGATGGTGTTTAGTGTGTGTGTGAATGACACTGTGTGCACCTTCTATATGTTAGTGTTGTCCTTCTCAGCTTGTGGAAAATCTGCTTGTGATGAACTTTGATTCATCATGTGACTCTCATCACCACTGTATATGGTGACTGTCAGTGTATTATAAAGGTACAAAACAGATATTAGTACTTCATTAGGTTGGTAAATTAACATTATATCAGTTAATGAAATACGTTTGTGGCGACCAGGGCGGGCGAGAGCCGTGAGGGAACGGCGCGAGGCCGGTGACGCGAGTGTTAATGATCGTCACCTGTGAGGCGCACCGGCCTCGAGTCCCTCACGGAGGAGCTCCGGAAGCATAAAAGGAGGAGCGACGACAGTTAAAGACGAGAGAGGACCAGGCCTGGACTTTATGTTGTGTTTTATTATGTTTGTGTGGCCGGCAGACGTCCGCGAGGGTCTGCCGGCATTACTTTCGTTTTGTTTATTTTGAATTAAAGTTTTGTTGAATGTTCGCCGGTTCCCGCCTCCTTCTTCCCGTACTTACGAACTGTGTTACAACGTTATTTTACCGTTAATTTAACAGATTTTTTTTTACGTTGCTACTGTATTTTTTACGGTAAAGTTCTGGCAACCACAGCTGCTGTTTTTTTACCGTAAATTGTACTGGATTTTTTTTACAGTGTGGGAAATAGTGGACTGAATTAAAATAATGAATTAGTAAAATTTGGCCACAATTCAACAGAAATGAGCAAACTAATTAATAAAGTGTGACCACTGATTAATAAAAAAAGTGGGAAAAAAGGTGAAATGACCATGCAATTTATTTATGTAACTTTTTTTGTTCAAAATTAACTACATTTAAATAATGAGTCAATTCATCATCAATCCTTCTTCTAAAACATGTTTTTGTCTTACCCTTATCCACTATGGTAAGCCTATTATAAGTGAAAAATATTTTAGACATATCGGGATGGTTTTTGCAGGAAATTGCATACATACATCTCTCGCTCTTTGCATTTCTCGTCATATCCGTAAATAGTTGCTCCGGCTACATTGACGCATGTATGGTGTGGGACTAGCATAGGTTAGTTTTCACAACAAGCAAAAAAGGTTGACATGGAACATGCACAATCTCGAACCTCCGAGCAATCACCTGCAAAAAAACTGCAAACAGAGGAGAGAATGCAACAGAGCTCTTAATAAAATGGAAATCAACACTGACAAACCTAGCTTGGCTTTTCAGTGATGGCCAGAAATTAGGGATTTGAAATGTTGTAAGGGATGCGAAGAAGCCGTTTTTTATTACTTAACAAGTGAGAATTGTATTTTATTGAACAAACAAATTGCCATATGTTGTTCTCAGAGTTCACTGAGATGCATGCAGTTTTGTTTTGTTTTACTGCTAGAGGGCCAAAAGTTACATAGTGTACCTTTAAAGTGCATTTTTAGATTGGCCTAATCGAAAATCATGCTTTCTAGTTTAAACCTGTTTTGTTCAATTTGTCTAAAAGCAAATAACACTCTCCATAGAAACAATTAAAAAGAAGCTATTTTGTTTAAACAGCATATCGCTTGACACCAGAGTGTTGATGTGCTGAACACATACTTTGCTGACTGCAGAAATTATTGTAGGTTTCATTCATTTTCAATTTTTCTTGTGTTTTATTTAATTTTATTTTTTTAGTACATAACAGAAAATGTAAATCAAATTTTAAAAAGACAACAATACATTTTAAGGTGTTTCGATATTTTAATTGTATTTATAGTATTTTTTTTTTTCAGTGTACAAGGGTTGATACCAGCATACAAAAGATTTACAGTTATTTATTTTGTTATTTTTTTACATTTTATAACAAAAAATAAATAAATAAACAAGAAAAAATCCATACATTCCACTTTGCTTCTCAGGGCAGAAAGGGCCGTGGTTCCATTTTTGTGTGGGCATCAGGAAATGGTGGGCAGAGTCAAGACCACTGCTCATGTGACGGTTACACCAACAGCATTTACACCATCTCAGTAGGCAGCACCACTCAGAGTGGGCAAAAGCCGTGGTACCTGGAAGAGTGTTCGTCTACTCTGGCCACCACATACAGCAGTGGAGACAGCCACAGTCTTGCCGTTGTGAGTCACTTACTCTGTATTTTTTTGATGCTTTGTGGCAAATTGTTGGTTTTTCCTCACTGGACCCATGCATATGTGTGTTTTCAGTTGACGACAGATCTGAGGCAGCGTTGCACTGATGAGCACTCTGGAACTTCAGCATCAGCCCCGATGGCTGCAGGAATCATCGCCCTCACATTGGAGGCAAAGTAAGCTGTCATGTCTATAGTTTATTTGTGCTCTGTCCGTTAGATGTGGTCATCTTTCTGTTAGATCTGGCAAGCACTCTGTGGTCAAATCAAGTGTCGCCATCTGAAGTCTGAGGTTCTGTCAACTGTCAAGGGTAAAACTCTTGGGTCACCTCATTTCAGACACTTTCCATTGGTTCAGATTGGGTCTTAGCTGAATTCTGCCATTGTTGCTCATGGGCTTTCAGTTCCACATACAGGTTTTATTGAGCCAATCATGTCTGTTGGACAAAGTATTTACTGCCATCCTTGTTAAGCATGTGATGAGTAAACTCATTTCTTTGTTCTTCGTCCTCAGTCCAGCTCTGACCTGGAGGGACGTTCAGCACATCATGGTGAAAACTTCACGTCGTGGACACCTGAGCGCCTCAGACTGGCAGAGCAATGGTGCTGGATATGATGGTAGACTAAAATATGCTTGTATATTAAACATCACTTATTATATATTATTCAACATCTATTCAATTTAGCTTAAAGGGTACACAACACACACAGATTCGGCCAATCTCATGGTAATCTTGAGAACCTATAGAGTAGTATAGCATCCTTCATATCTCCGAAAAGTGTTTAGTTATCAGATTTATAAAAATAAGATCTGCTGTACCGATTCTTTCCGAAAACAGCCAAGCTCCTGGAGGCGTGCTGTGGGTGAAGCTATAGAGTGACAAGCATGCGCAGCTTTTGCGTAGCTATCGATGGTCAGCTAAACAAATGCATTTAAACACACACAATACACCATCACATTATCCCGGGACACTTTTTGATTCACTATACATTTGTGTTGATTACATTTGATGCAGTTTTACTTACCACCTGCGGTTCCAACTCATGACCAGGATCTTTTATCTCTGGGACCGATCCAGCATTGAACTGGGCCTTGTTTATAAAACCATAAGCGCCGATCCTGAGGGCTCGAGCAGCCAAGGAAAACACGAGATATTCTCCATTCATTTTAACCAATAAAAAAGTAATTGCAACTTTCAGACACGACTTTATCCTTATTTTGATAGTTAATTTAAGGCTGTTTCTATGGATATTTTAATGACAAATGTCGAAAGCACATCAATGTAATGCGTGAGCACAAATCTCTCAGCTCCACTTAACGCTGGGTTCTTTGGGAAGCAAGGTTATCTTTCCCTCACAACCAAAAACACAGTTCTTTGGTGACGTTGTTGATTTCGTGGTCTAAAAACAAAGTGATAAATTCTTTCTCGAGCAAGTCCTGTGCAGCACTACTGATGACTTCCGTAACCCGAATAAAGCACGTTGATGGGCGTGCTCTTGCTCTTGCTCTCTCGGTCTGGTTGATGTGTGTGCGCGCACTCTTCCGGGAGAAGTGCCCATACAAGGAATTCCTACGGTGGCCGAGAGAGCTCAACGCGCTGCAAATGAAGAAAACACATGCAAATAGAAAAAACACCAGCAAATAAAGAAAACATCTTCATCAGTTTGACAACACATGCGCTGCAAATTCCACAACACTTACAAATAGTGAAACGCGATGCAAAAGTCACAACACTTACAAATAGTGAAACGCGCTGCAAATTCCACAACACTTACAAATAGACAAACGCGCTGCAAATTCCACAACACTTACAAATAGACAAACGCGCTGCAAATTCCACAACACTTACAAATAGACAAACGCGCTGCAAATTCCACAACACTTACAAAAAGACAAACGCGCTGCAAATTCCACAACACTTACAAATAGACAAACGCGCTGCAAATAGGACTGCTCATAATGCAGATCAGAATGTTAACAAACAAAACGAAAAAACTCACCTTTCAGGTGCACACCACCTAAGAGTAAACATGAACAATCCCAGCCAGCGGTCCCAGACAGGTACGTCAATGTGTTCCCTATAACATTTTCGTTGTGGTCTGTGCCAGTCTCGGCGCCAGGACAAACGATTTGGGGGATATTATTTTGCGTTAAAATATTTTTAATAAATGATTAATAATAAATAATATATATTTTTTAATAATTTGCAAAATTCTCAAATCCCAGTCAATTATTCACTGCAGAAAGTGAAAGTAAAAACTCAGCGATGAGAGTTCTACTTCAACATGTTCTGATAACACTATTTAACCTTAATTTATTTCATAATATTTTTCTTGTGGCCCATACGTATTGAAAAAAAATGAAAAGAGATATAGGTGTTACTTTTTTTTTTTTTTTTTTTTTAAGTAACACCTAGCCTATATCACTTCTCAGTTTTTTTTCAAAACGTATGGGCCACAAGATAAATATTAAGAAATAAATTAAGGTTAAATAGTGTTATCAGAACATGTTGAAGTAGAGCTCTCATCGCTGAGTTTTTACTTTCACTTTAGCTGAGTTTTTCTAATTAGCTAATCTCATCGCGTCGGTTATGCATGATGCACTATAAATTATTGCGGGGCAAATTAAATTATTAATTTAATTCTAAAAGTAGCCTAATCATTATCGTCACCGTCATCATCATCATTCAGATCATCGCAGAAGGACTTGAGATCGCTGGGCCTGGTATGTGCTATTTGCAGCGCGTTTGTCTATTTGTAAGTGTTGTGGAATTTGCAGCGTGTTCCACTATTTGTAAGTGTTGTGGAATTTGCAGTGTGTTTCACTATTTGTAAGTGTTGTGGAATTTGCAGTGCGTTTCACTATTTGTAAGTCTTGTGGAATTTGCAGCGCATGTGTTGTCAAACTGATGAAGATGTTTTCTTTATTTGCATGTGTTTTCTTCATTTGCAGCGCGTTGAGCTCTCTCGGCCATCGTAAATTCCACCCTTTATTATGTTATACAGGGCCATACTCGAAAAAAACTTTCTGAAACATGTAGGAAATCTGAAGGAGTATATTTGGCACAGAAATACTCCGTCATATGTCCAACTTGTTTTTTGAAACTTTGGCCGTGTTTAGCAAGAGAATCCAACTCTTTAACAGTGTAAATAAGTCAGAATGCATGAAATAGCACTAGACCCTCCCTTTAAAAACTAAATGAAATACTGCACCAACACACGTTTACTGTAAAGTGGATTTTTACAGAGCCCCACACATAACAAAAACTAGATATCATGCCCACAAATTCACAAAATTAACCCTGTAAAGCAGGGGTGGGGAACATTGATCCTGGAGGGTCATTGTCCTGCAGAGTTTAGCTCCAACCCTGAAAAAACTGGAACGTCCTAAGCCCTTGATCACTTGGAATCCGCAATGGAGCTGATTTATTATTTATTTTGTCCCCTTACAAAATTGTTTAATACAGCATTCTATATGTATATATGTGTGTTTTAAATGCTTAAAAAGATTATTTATATATCATAGAGTTGTTTGTGGTGGGGTATTTAAACGCGATATGCGGTGACGTCATAATCATGTTGCATTGTGGGTTATGTAGCTGCTTGAAGTGTACATGTGAAGTAGTATTTTAACCGAGGGAGCGAGGGTCTGTCCATATAAACTTCCCTCGTCCACTTCACAAAGTGGAACGCACTTCAAAATGGCGGCAGGGATTCCCCCGAGGGGAAGTGTTTAGGGAAGTTTGCGAGTGCGTGTCTTCGTGTTTTTTATGCCCTTCACTCGCTAACTTCCCTCAGTCTTGTGGACTCGGATGTGCGTCGTTGCTTACGTTGCACGAGTGCCCACTACTGGCGGAACTTGTGCATAAGGTTTAAATGAAACGCACTTGGAATTCACTATGGAGCTGATTTATTATTTAAACCCCTTTTCTACTTATAGAATGGTGCATAAAACAAATTCATATGTTTATAAGCTGTTGGAGAAAATATATAAAATCCTATAGGTATATGTGTTACAGACTCAGTCACGTTCTGTTTGTTTATGTCACATGATCTCCTTTGTTCTGTTTTCCCGCCATCATCAGTCACCATGGACACTTACTTGATTATCACAGCTGTTTGTCACTTTGGTTAATTGCTCTGTGTATTTAAGTTCCTGTTTTCCCTATGTTCATTGTCTGGTCTCGTCTTTAGTGAGTTGTGTTGCGTTTCTGCCTGTACCTGTTGGATCTGTCAAGTAAAGACTTATTTTGTAGCTTATCTCCTTCGTTGTGTGTTTCCTGTGCAAGCAACTTGTAACAGAAGACTGGACCTAACAAAAGTGATTGTAAGTGTCGCGCTAAAGTTTTTTTTTTTTTTTTTTTTTTNTTTTTTTTTTTTTTTCTGTTTCGTGTTCAGTGTTTTGTGTTCCGTTTTATCACCCTGTTGGAACCATGGACACTGCACCAGTTCTACTAATGTGCCTTGAGCAGGGAACTCGCTCCCTCGAGGAACATTTAATGGATTATTTGTTCCTAGCCCCTCTCACCACCTTCCCGGATGACGTCCTGTGCTCGTTCCTTATCGCCGGACTCAACATCTCCACAAGAGCACAGTTATTCGGGAGGGGTCCTCGGGGGAGCTTCCAGGAATTCGTGGAGTGGGTGCTGGTGTCCTGTAGATCGCCGCTCACCGTCGGACCTGCCGACGATGACGCCAGCCCCACTCACAACCCAGTGCACAACCAAAACCACCCAGACGGCGAGCTTGAGCCCACCGCAGGCCACGTGAGGGACTCCGCTGCGACGTTTGAGCCAGCGCCTGTTGGAGCGACCGAGCCGAACAACGCAGTGGAGCCTGAGCAACACAAGTCTGACCAGGTGTGCGAGCCGGCTGCTACATCCATCGCCGAGGGAGTTCTAGTGGACATCAAGGGCATGGAAGTGAGCCTCACCCACCCTCCCGCCACTGAGAGTGAGTTTCTGGATGCTGCATGGGACTTATGTCATTTTGGAGATATTGAACCTTTTGATCTATTATCGAAATCTGTCAATCATGTCCCCACNCCTCCCTCTCCCACCACCACTCCAAAATGACTTTGAGACTGTTTTATTTCATGTGGATATCTGTACTACCCTTCAAGATCCTCTTCAGTCCCCAACCAGTTCTGCTACCCTGTCTTCGCTGTCTCCCATCAGCCCCTCTGTTCCACCTCTACCTCCTCTCAGTGGTGCGGTTACACAGCTGGACTGCTGGGAGTCATCTCCTCCAGGGCTTCGGGAGCCCATGGCTCCGCCTCCAACCTCTGCTTGCTCCACTCCACTTCAACCTGACGTCCTGACTCCTACGCCTGCGCTCCTTCCACCCTCGGCAGTGATCATCGGACCTTCGGCTTCGCCGGACTCCCTCCGTACGTCGGCTCCGCTTTGGTCAGACTCCGCTCTACCTACGCCACGGACTTATGGGCCATTCGCTGTCCTCCGGCCCTCCACCCCTTCGGCTGCGGCTAGCTCGGCCCTCCCTCAGGCTCCACCTCCGCCCTCGGTCGCTCCAGCTCAACCTCAGCCCTCCGGATCCCTGCTTCCACCTCGGGGGGTCGTCGCTGCGGCTCCGTCGCGGTCGTCGCGGTCGTCGAGGTCATCAGTGTCCTGTCGCAGCATCGGCTCTCTGGCTACGCGGTGGGCTTCACATCCCACGTCGACATAGCCTCCTGCCATCGCCATGATGTCATCCAGCTGTCTTCCACCATGGCTCCTCCCTCCAGCGACACCGCTGTGGAGCGCAGCCCTGGTTGTGCACTGGGGTACCATCAGCCCGTCCCTGTTCAAGGCCACCCTTTGGATTACACCTCCTGCACCACCCTGGACTCTTATGTTCTGCTCCCTCCGGGTTGGCCGTCCTCCTGAACCACCACCATCCTTCGCCACGATCCAATCTGCCGGCTGTTGCCACCCCGTCACCTCCCCTTCTCTCCAGCCCTCCGCCACATCCTCATCTCCCAACACCCACCCTCCCTCCCTCTTTGGGTGTTTCTGTTTCTGTTTTTGTTACAGCACGAGGACGCGCCTACTCGGAGGGGGCGTAGTGTTAGACTCAGTCACGTTCTGTTTATGTCACATGATCTCCTTTTGTTCTGTTTTCCCGCCATCCTCAGTCACCATGGACACTTACTTGATTATCACAGCTGTTTGTCACTTTGGTTAATTGCTCTGTGTATTTAAGTTCCTGTTTTCCCTATGTTCATTGTTCGGTCTCGTCTTTAGTGAGTTGCGTTTCTGCCTGTACCTGTTGGATCTGTCAAGTAAAGACTTATTTTGTACCTTATCTCCTTTTGTCGTGTTTCCTGCGCAAGCAACTTGTAACAATATGAGCTGTTGGAGAAAAATAAAATTACACAAATGAAACAAAATATCAATAGTGTAAATTTTGACTGTGGACATAAGGTAGCTACAAGTATTATGTGATTGAATCTCAACATAATTAATATTTTGTAGACTATTGTGTGATTTAATTCTAAAAATAATATATCATACACTTCAGTTAAGCGCGATGTGCTGTGACGTCACAATCAAGTTGAATTGTGGGATATAGAGTTGCTTGAAGTGTACATCAGAGTAGACTCGCTCCCTCGGTCAAAATCGAGGGGACGAGGGTCTGTCCATATAAACTTCTCTCGCCCACTTAACGAAGTGGAACGCACTTCAAAATGGCGGCAAGAATTCCCCCGAGGGGAAGTGCTTGGTGAGTGCGTGTCTGAAATTGGAGTGGAACGCAGCCCAGGATCAACGTTCCCCACCCCTGCTGTAAAGCCTGACATATGAAAAATCTAATGTATTGAAATGGAACGGAAGAAAAAAAAGATTGCATATGTATTTTTCGTTAAGTGTCAAATTTGACATCAGGCTTTTATGGCTCATATAGTATGATATAGGAGAATACGGAGCTTACAATTTAGGAGGAAAAACTGAGCAAAAATATGCAATTTGGTACAGTTGGCATATATCAGTTGTCACACTATATCTCACAATATGTCTTAGATATTTAAATGCTAAATTTTATGACCAAATTTATCATTTTTATTTTGGAGAACAGTGCATATAATGCAGTTCAGTACAATAATGATTGAGAGATATACAAATAAAGGTTCCTCATAAGCCTTGTCATATTTTATATATATATTTTTTTTATGGATGTATGCATAATAAAGTGAACCTAAGTTTCAGTCAATTAAGTGTTCCTCTTGAAATATTAACAATATAAAAGTTATTCTCTTGTTTATTAAAAAAAAATATATATTTCACAGCAAAAAGACCTAAAGGTGGACATTTTTAGAATTATACTAAAAAGCCTTTTTACTTGCTAAAATAGTATAAACTATCAATCAGACAACAAATAGTTTGTAGAAGATAGTGCACAACAGATTGCAGCAACGTTTTGATCATGTTGATATTTTAGTGGCCTTAAAAAATTTGCTTTATAAAGTTAAAATGAGGTTTAAAAATACTACTACTAATTCTAGTAAAATTAAAAGTATCTGTTTTTCTTCCACATTGTCATGCTTGTAATTTGACAAATGTTCAGTGTATAAAATATTACAGTTGATGATAAACTTAAGTTAATAAATTTAGCTTGTTACCTTACATGCAAAGCACAAAGTATGAGGGTCTCTAGGATTGTATCATGATTTTATGACTGTGGTATGTTCCAATACTGGTTCAATGAAAAAAATAACTTCATGACAACAATGATAGATCGATGACAGTCCCAAACCCCTTTACTGAGCTGTGACATGAAATATTTGCAAAATACAGTAGGTTACTTATAAAGATGTGTATTTTTTTTTTAAATGGCCTTAAATGGAGACAGATACATTTAGAACTGTATGGTGTAGTCCCTAGTTAAAGAATCTATCAGCAGAGGCTCCACAGCAGACATTAAGTATACAGCACATACTTTTAGTACATAGTATGTGAGTTTAGAAGTCATTAAAGGGTTAGTTCACTCAAAAAAAAGAAAGAAAAAAAAAAAACATTCATCAAGTACTCACACTCATGTAGTTCCAAACCAGAAAGACTTTTGTTCCTAAATTAAATCTGTTCATTATATAAAGCAATTGTGTCTCTTCAGAGAATTTGGACATAACCGTTCAATTCCTATGGATTATAATGGATCTCTTTATGAACTTTTTGAAGTGTCTAAGTGGTAGTTGTGTGGAGTGTCAATGGAGGTACAGAAATCTCTCAGATTTTATTAAAATATCTTTATATGTGTTTCGAAGATGAACAAAAAACTTACGGGTTTGGAACAACATGATAGTGAGTAAATGATGACAGAATTTTAATTTTTGGGTGAACTAACCCTTTAATAGTTGCAACGTAAATAAAGCATGCTCTCACTGGTGGTATGTAATAATCTGTATCATCACTGGCTGTTGTGCAGTTAGTCACCTTTATGGGTTTGGCTTGATGGATGCTGAAGCCATGGTGAAGGAAGCAGAGACCTGGAAGCAGGTGCCTCCTCAACACATATGTGAGGAAAACATAGTCCAGAATGGCAGGTAACTGTTTCATCAAAATACTTTATCACCAATGATTCCAAACTGCTGTAGCTTTCCTATATTCATACTTACTGTATGTACTGTCTTTATAAAATGCTGCTGTGATGGTACCATAATGCAGTTATATGTACCATGGTATTGAATGATTACACCATGGTATTTACATGGTACTCCAAAGATACTTTAAAGAATATTATAGTAATACCATGGTATTTTTGTTAGTCTTATTGAATGAAGATTCACTCAAATTCTTTGTATTTATCTCAGAATTATAAGTCCAGAGAGGGTGTTGAGGTCAGTGTTCAAGTCCTCGGGCTGCTCTGCTCAGCGCCTGCAGCGAGTGGTCTATCTGGAGCACGTTATTGTACGTGTCACAATCACACATCCTCGCCGTGGAGACCTGTCAATCACACTGACATCACCCTCTGGAACCAGATCTCAGCTTCTCACCAACAGGTACAAATATACTGAGCCAGCTATAGTAACAACTGTATGATTTAATGAAATACATGATTAATCCTATGAAGCCTACTGCATCATATTCGATGCACACATTTCTGAGGCTTCTAAATTATCAGCATTATTAAAACCACAGTCTTCTGCATGCCTTCTGTTGTCTGATTGATAGTTTTTACTTTTTAGCAATAATTCTAAAACTGTCCACCTGGTCTTTTTGCTCAGAAATCATTACCGATTTTTAAAATGTAAGCATAAGAATAGATTTGATATTGTTAGCAGTATTTGAAGATGAACAATTACTGGACTGAAGCACTTACTTGACTTACTTGATTATCCTATCTATTTTAGAAAAATCATGTTAAATTTGAGTTTCAAATATGACACATCAGGCTTTTGAGGAACGTTTATTTGTACGTCTCTCAATTATGATTGTGTTGAATTGCATTTTATGTTTTGCACCACCGCAATGAAAACTACAGAGCTTTATCATAAATATTGTCATATTTAGACATATCATTGGGAGATATAGAGTGACAACTGATATTTGTATGTTTGTTATGTAAGTAGTCTGCTTTTTACATACAGGTCCTTCTCAAAAAATTAGCATATTGTGATAAAGTTCATTATTTTCCATAATGTAATGATAAAAATTAAACTTTCATATATTTTAGATTCATTGCACACCAACTGAAATATTTCAGGTCTTTTATTGTTTTAATACTGATGATTTTGGCATACAGCTCATGAAAATCTCAAAAAATTAGCATATCATGAAAAGGTTCTCTAAACGAGCTATTAACCTAATCATCTGAATCAACTAATTACCTCTAAACACCTGCAAAAGATTCCTGAGGCTTTTAAAAACTCCCAGCCTGGTTCATTACTCAAAACCGCAATCATGGGTAAGACTGCCGACCTGACTGCTGTCCAGAAGGCCATCACTGACACCCTCAAGCGAGAGCGTAAGACACAGAAAGAAATTTCTGAACGAATAGGCTGTTCCCAGAGTGCTGTATCAAGGCACCTCAGTGGGAAGTCTGTGGGAAGGAAAAAGTGTGGCAAAAAACGCTTCCAGACATTGGGGGACCTGCGGAAGCAGTGGACTGAGTCTGGAGTAGAAACATCCAGAGCCACCGTGCACAGGCGTGTGCAGGAAATGGGCTACAGGTGCCGCATTCCTGAGGTCAAGCCACTTTTGAACCAGAAACAGCGGCAGAAGCGCCTGACCTGGGCTACAGAGAAGCAGCACTGGACTGTTGCTCAGTGGTCCAAAGTCATTCGGAAATCAAGGTGCCAGAGTCTGGAGGAAGACTGGGGAGAAGGAAATGCCAAAATGCCTGAAGTCCAGTGTCAAGTACCCACAGTCAGTGATGGTCTGGGGTGCCATGTCAGCTGCTGGTGTTGGTCCACTGTGTTTTATCAAGGGCAGGGTCAATGCAGCTAGCTATCAGGAGATTTTGGAGCACTTCATGCTTCCATCTGCTGAAAAGCTTTATGGAGATGAAGATTTCGTTTTTCAGCACGACCTGGCACCTGCTCACAGTGCCAAAACCACTGGTAAATGGTTTACTGACCATGGTATTACTGTGCTCAATTGGCCTGCCAACTCTCCTGACCTGAACCCCATAGAGAATCTGTGGGATATTGTGAAGAGAAAGTTGAGAGACGCAAGACCCAACACTCTGGATGAGCTTAAGGCTGCTATCGAAGCATCCTGGGCCTCCATAACACCTCAGCAGTGCCACAGGCTGATTGCCTCCATGCCACGCCGCATTTAAGCAGTCATTTCTGCGAAAGGATTCCCGACCAAGTATTGAGTGCATAACTGAACATAATTATTTGAAGGTTTACTTTTTTTGTATTAAAAACACTTTTCTTTTATTGGTCGGATGAAATATGCTAATTTTTTGAGATAGGAATTTGGGGTTTTCATGAGCTGTATGCCAAAATCATCAGTATTAAAACAATAAAAGACCTGAAATATTTCAGTTGGTGTGCAATGAATCTAAAATATATGAAAGTTTAATTTTTATCATTACATTATGGAAAATAATGAACTTTATCACAACATGCTAATTTTTTGAGAAGGACCTGTATATTAGCAACTGCACCAAATTATATATTTTTGCTCAGTTTTAATTATGTGGCTATTTCCTGTCAGACCAAATGACCACTCCAATGAGGGTTTCCTTAAGTGGGAATTCATGACGACTCACTGCTGGGGTGAAAAACCAGCAGGAGACTGGATCCTGGACATCAGAGACACCCCATCTCCACTGAGAAAAAGCCGAGTCCAAGGTGCCTACCACCTTTACCAAAAATAAAAAATACTAAAGTGGTACATAGTGGTTGTGATAGCATGTGATTACCATATCCATGTACTGGATTAATTGGTACTGCAACTTTAACATACTTTAAAGTTTACTGTGGTAGAACCCATGGTATATGTACAAAATGCTAAATACAACTGTAATAGAATGTAAAATGTTTTTCCTTCTCTATTGTTTATTTTAGGGAAACTGGTAGAATGGTCCCTGGTGCTTTATGGAACATCCACACATCCATACATACGATATGAACAGCCCCGCTCTGCCCCGCTGCCTCCTGAAGATGACACCACAGAGGAGTACAATGGTGATTTACCCACTTCTTTCGAAGCACACTGGCCAAACGACTTTGTATGTTACAAATAATAAAAAAAACTAAACAATATATGAAGTTAACAAAGTTAACAAAGAGGACGCGTTCAGATAATCTAACCAATCAGCATGAGAGGAAGCCTGTATATACAGTATCTCACAGAAGTGAGTACCCCCCTCACATTTTTGTAAATATTTTTTTATATCTGATGTGACAACACTGAAGAAATGACACTTTGCTACAATGTAAAGTAGTGAGTGTACAGCTTGTATAACAGTGTAAATTTGCTGTCCCCTCAAAATAACTCAACACACAGCCATTAATGTCTAAACTGCTGGCCACAAAAGTGAGTACACCCCTAAGTGAAAATGTCCAAATTGGGCCCAAAGTGTCAATATTTTGTGTGGCCACCATTATTTCCCAGCACTGCCTTAACCCTCTTGGCCATGGAGTTCACCAGAGCTTCACAGGTCGCCTCTGGAGTCCTCTTCCACTCCTCCATGATGACATCACGGAGCTGGTGGATGTTAGACACCTTGCACTCATCCACCTTCCATTTGAGGATGCTCCACAGATGCTCAATAGAGTTTAGGTCTGGAAACATGCTTGGCCAGTCCATCACCTTTATCCTCAGCTTCTTTAGCAAGTCAGTGGTTGTCTTGGAGGTGTGTTTGGGGTCGTTATCATTTTGGAATACTGCCCTGCGGCCCAGTCTCCGAAGGGAGGGGATCATGCTCTGCTCATTCATGGTTCCCTCAATGAACTGTAGCTCCCCAGTGTCGGCAGCACTCATGCATCCCCAGACCATGACACTCCCACCACCATGCTTGACTGTAGGCAAGACACACGCTTGACACCATCTGAACCAAATAAGTTTATCTTGGTCTCATCAGACCACAGGACATGGTTCCAGTAATCCATGTGCTTAGTCTGCTTGTCTTCAGCAAACTGTTTGAGGGCTTTCTTGTGCATCATCTTTAGAAGAGGCTTCCTTCTGGGATGACAGCCATGCAGACCAATTTGATGCAGTGTGCGGCGTTTGGTCTGGGCACTGACAGGCTGATCCTCCACCCCTTCAACCTCTGCAGCAATGCTGGCAGCACTCATATGTCTATTTCCCAAACACAACCTCTGGATATGATGCTGAGCATGTGCACTCAACTTCTTTGGTTGACCATGGCGAGGCCTGTTCTGATGGGAACCTGCCCTGTTAAACTGCTGTATGGTCTTGGCCACCGTGCTGCAGCTCAGTTTCAGGGTCTTGGCAATCTTCTTATAGCCTACGCCATCTATATGTAGAGCAACAATTATTTTTTTCAGATCCTCAGAGAGTTCTTTGCCATGAGGTGCCATGTTGAACTTCCAGTGACCAGTATGAGAGAGTAAGAGCGATAACACCAAATTTAACACACCTGCTCCCAATTCACACCTGAGACCTTGTAACACTAAAGAGTCACATGACACCAGGGAGAGAAAATGGCTAATTGGGCCCAATTTGGACATTTTCACTTAGGGGTGTACTCACTTTTGATTTAGACATCAATGGCTGTGTGTTGAGTTATTTTGAGGGGACAGCAAATTTACACTGTTACACAAGCTGTACAATCACTTAACATTATAGCAAAGTGTAATTTCTTCAGTGTTGTCACATGAAAAGTTATAAAAAAATATTTACAAAAATGTGAGGGGTGTACTCACTTCTGTGAGATGCTGTATATCTCTGTCTCGCCTCCTTCCCATGACAGTTTTCCAGTATCCCTCTGCCCCCCAACTTCTCTCTCTCAGCTGGTTCCTATCCCAGCCAGTGATACTGGGGGGAGTATTCCGGGTTTGGGCCAAATTTCCGAACTCGAAGCCCTCTCCTCGGACAGCATGCCATTCTAATTATATAATTCTTTGTGATTTTCTTTGCTTTATCCCTCTACTCTATATAAGGCTCTTGTGACCCAGAATGTAGTGTGGATGGCTGTGAAGGACCTGGACCCCACCAATGTGTTTCCTGCTTGCACTTTTTCCTAAAGTTCAAAAATGACACACGGTCAGAAGTTTTATCTATTCTTCTTGGTCCTTTCCTTCTTTTAAAAAGGTTACTGATAATACTACACCAACTCATTTTTCAGGACCTGTGTGTCTGAGTGTCCAAGCGGGTACTGGGGGGATAAGAAGAGGTGTAAGAAGTGTTACTCCTCCTGTAAGTCATGTTTAGGCAGCCGCAGTGATCAGTGCACAAACTGTAAGTCTGGATACCATCTGAATGAGGAAAAGAACAACTGTGTGACCAGTTGTGAGGATGGCTACTATCTTCACCATGGTAAGAATGATGCCACCATGTCAATAAGACTGAAAAACAAGTAGGTTACTTGTGTACTAAAAAAAAAACTGTTGAAACCATAGATTACACATTACACTTTAATAAAAAAAGGTTTTCCCTGCTGAAAAATGCAGCATTGCTGATCACAAGCATGAGGTAGTAATAACTATTTTCGAGGACCAGGATGTGATGCTGGTTGCTGGTTTGCTGGTCCCCAGCATGTGAAGTGGGAGTGCCCACACCAGCTCAGTTAAAGAAAAAAATAAGAAAAAATGGTTCTGCTAACTGAAATGTTCTTTGTGGGGCTCAAAATGGTTCTTCTATGGCATTGCTGCC